>VXBL01003291.1:985479-1025659 GCA_013400195.1 Aramus guarauna
GGTGACCTTGGCCGAGCGGAGCCGCGTACCCTGCGCTGCCATCGCCACAAGCAGCTCGGGAAGGAGCGCCGGAGCCCAGGCCTCAGAGCAGGAGCAGCAGCTGTAATGCCTCTGGGATTTGCTCCGAGCACCTTCCCCAAGGTGGCTGGTGGCACTGCAGAAGGTCCTGCAGCCTTGAGCAAGGTCTCTCTGGACTTGTTGCTGTAGACCTGCAGTCAGAGATTTCCAGGTGTCATTGGTGATGCAGCTGTCGGGAAGATGGTTTGCCTTAGCAGGGATTCACTGGAAAGAACTCAAACAGCCAGAAGTAAAAAGCTTGAAATAGGTGTGGAGTGGTGGAGGAGGGAAGGTGAGGGTGCTGCTCATACCAGTGTGGTGGCAATGCTCACTATTTGCAGATTTCTGCTCTTTGGTTTTCTTAGAGTTGCTGCTTGCTTGGAGTAATCCCTCAGTGGGAAGTAGGTGCAAGAGTACCTCCCTGTTGTATAAGTGGAGTTGGGATAGTATAGAGGAGGATCCCTGTAATAAATGCTATTACTTCATTAGTACTCATGGTACTTTTTGGACTGTGTATTTTAAAATGCTTTAGGAATGGGGATGTTTGTTCATCTTTTGCTCATGAATATCAAGAGTATGGCAAAAATAACTATGTCTTGAGAGCAATTCTGCGAGTCCTTGGAGTGATTTCTAGATGGTGTGGGTTTGGCAGAGAAATGCAGGGAAGCTCCGCACAGAGCGTGTACCTTGTTCATCCAGCAGCAATGGGAGACGTGGTGAAAGGCTGCCTGGAGAGCAGCTCAGGGCCATAGGAATCCTTGCTCCGTCACCCCATGCCCAAAAAGCGCCCAGGACATCTGATGTAGTGAATAGCGCCAAGACTCAGGTGTTCCAGCTGGCAGATAGGAAAAAGCATCATTGCTCTGCAGTATGTTCTGCTGAGCCCATTTTTACCGAGCTTTTAATTTGTGTAGGAGTTGCGTACCTCAAACCTGGCCACATTCCTGGTGTAGAGCTGAGTGAGTATCCTCCAAAGCTGCACCCCAGGAGGAGAGGAGCCCGTGTGGTGGGGCTGCGATGTGATGCTTGGCTGCGTCCCTGCAGGGGGAAACCCGCCTTGCCTTGCTTGCTTCTCTGCTCCCACAGCTTCCACTGCCTCGCGTGTGTATGTAGGCATGTGCAAAGCACCTGAAGTAAGATGTCAGCAGGTCACTCTGGAAACCTCCTCCTTTCTCTTCACCTGCGCTGTCTGCTCTAGTTAAACTCAACATAATCCAGCCCCTACCACTCTTCAGGAGAAATCAGCACAGTGGCATGTTGCAACGTTGAAGAGCCTTGTCTTGCCCTGCTGTCCAGCTGAACAGGAGTATTCCCTGTGTTCTCCCCTCCA
This sequence comes from Aramus guarauna, assembly GCA_013400195.1. Lineage (NCBI taxonomy): Eukaryota > Metazoa > Chordata > Aves > Gruiformes > Aramidae > Aramus > Aramus guarauna. Next base: position 986,867 of record VXBL01003291.1, read on the forward strand.
ACAATTAAGGTTGGCTTTGCCCCCCTCACATTTGAGGAGTATTCTGCTATATCAATAGTTTTTTGTGTTCAAAACTGTTTGCACATAGGGATGAAGGGGCTTGCAAGGACCTTGTTCCTTATTGCATATATGGGGTTAAATCAGTTCCTGTGAAAAACATTAATCTCCCTTTTTACTTATCTGCTGTAAGTATCTCACTTCGTGTTTCTTTTCCCCTTTTAGGCCAATAACTGGCATGGTGCAACACTGCTTCCTTTCATTAGATATCAAAGGAGATGCGCTTGCACAAGAGTTCGGTACCTGTTTTCCACTAATGCCTGTCATAACTATGACAGTATTCACCTTCTCGTGTTACATCTAACCCAAGACCAGCTATTATTTCCAGCTGCTTCAGAAATGACTCAGTGCACAACAAAGACGTCTGAATAAAATAAGAAGTACATTTGAAAGTAAATCTTTTTTGTAGAGCCCAAACATCTTAGCTATTTTGTTTATAGAGTGATGTGTTTACACAACCTTCTGAACTTTCAAGTATTTTAAGTCCCCTTGAAGGATCTAGCTGATGTCCCAGATAGGAAAAGTCCTGTAGGAACTGAGGCTTGTCACCAAGAGCAAAGCCAAAACTCCTCTAAGATCCCTCCTGGAACAGTTCTTCAAGAACTCTCAATTTTTAAGTATTTGCAATTTAAACCTGGTGCTAGTCTCTAGTCACAAATTTGAGGTCTTGCTTGGGAATCAGCTCTGTTCAAAATCATGCTAATAAACTATGCTTATGCTGAAAATACAGGGAAAGCTTGCCCTGAACCTTCAACTTGCCAATTCACTTGTCTTCTCTGGCAGTTCTGCTCCAAGGTGCAAGCCCTGTCACGGAGGAGGACTCGGAGGCCAGAGAAAGCTGGAAAGGAAGGGGTTTGTACCTAAATTTTAAGCAGCAGCTAGTTATGTAAGAAAATGGCGGACAAAACTTCAGAGGGAAGAACAGAAAATGCTTTGAAAAATTAATTTGGCCTTGGAAGAAAATGGGACAGAGCTGCTCCAAGATTGTTTTTGTTATAAAGAAGCTGCATCTTCTATTTCCTCTGCACCTGAGTGCAGAGAAAGGAGAGTGCACCAATAAATCAGCCAGACTTCAAAGTTAGGGGAGTTTTTAATGTTTTTTCTCTTTTGCTAGGAGCAGCCTACAGTTTTCAGAGAGTAGTTAAGGCATAAAATCAGTCTAAACATTAACTCCTTTCAACTGCTGTGCTGTTAGTTGAATAGTTGGAAGCCTCTCTCTATGTGAGATAGGTGCTGCACATCATCCTCTCTTTTCTTGAGGGTCAACAGTTCATAGATCACATTTAAAATTACTTCCTGCATTGTGGTAGGCCATCATACCCTTGATCTGTGTGCCCGATAACTTGACTGAAGGAACAAGTGGTATTTCAGAAATCATCTGAGTGTACTGCAGCCCAGGTGGAAAGGCAGTCTGACAAGAATCCATTTGCTCCAGTTACAGATGTGTCCATGCAGTAAATCACAGCACCAAGCTAATGCTTGGGAGTATGGTATTATTGAAGAGCTGTTGAAGGAGTGTGCAGGTGAGGACTAGTCTGTAATCAAAGCTGGAGATGAGGAAGTCTGGGTCAGATTTTGGGCAGGTGTGGCATTGCCATTCCTGTACTGCCACCCAGTAAGTGTTTTGTGGGCTTTGTTTGAAACTACCAAAGGTAAAAGGACTTTTTGTCAACAGCATGAGGTGTTTGTTAGATTGCTAGGTCTTGTATGTATTACGTAACTTTTTCCATTTAAAAGACACAAAATAGCACCAGGGTGCTACCACTAATGTTAGCAGGAGGGAGGGTTAGTGTTGACAGGTTCAGAAGATGTTGGAGTTCGTTCTTCTGAGCAAGGTGAAGCAGAAATGTGGCTGAAAACGCCATTGCCTTTTCTGCCTGTTTCTACTCCTGATGTATTTTTCCACTCCTGGAAGATTTTTTTCCAAAAAAACCCATAGGCACAGTCAAACCGTGTTCACCCACACGCAAAATGTCTGAGTCATGTACAGCGATAAAATTCTACCAGCTCTGAACTTCATTCTGCTGTTGCATAGATGGTGGCAAGAACATGTACATAAGAAGAGCTTACAATTCCTGTAGCACAGTAGCTGGCAGTAATGGATGGCCAAGCATGCCATGAGGTGCTGATTCAGGGAGATGAATGCTGAGGAGGAGAAACCAGAGATGGCCTTGCTGCTGCTGTGCGTTTTTATTCCAGAATTAGAGGAAGGGGGGTATTTATTAAGATCTATATGTAAAGACATTTTGAGTGGTGCACAGTTGTCCAGTGGGAGCTGTGCTGTGATTATTGTTCTCATTCACTTTGTCTGGCACTACCTCCCTGTGAAAACAAGCTTTAGGGTACATTTAAACATCCATGTGTAAGTACTACAGTAACCTGAGGGTTCTGCTTGTCAGCAGGTAATAGGCAGCTTTCTAGGCTGAGCTGATGCTATATGGCCACGGGCCACGCTGCGTATGGGGAATCTGAGCAGCACAGATGCAATACAGGAACAGACTGAGACGGTGTCCGTGGGAAATGCTGACATTTGGATTCTCTGCACCATTTTAACTGCTGCCTCATCTAAATTTCTTCCTGATTATTGGTCCACAGGACCTGTGTTTAATTCCTTATGTGCTATGCTTGGTGCTCACTAAATAAAACATATTAAAGCAAATGCATGATAAACTAGGAATGTGAATCCCTTTGTTCTATTTGCACTTACAGAAATGTTGGTCTACATAAAATCAGTGGGTTCATCCCAGAGTTACGTTAGCATTAAGAAGGACAAGACTGGTGCCTTGGATAAGTCAGGATATTCTGTCTGAGTAACAGCAAAACAAACCCATCTAACACAATAAAACAACAAATAACTAAGAACAGTTATAGATAAATAACTTGTAGAAAGGATATATATTTCAAATCCCCAAAGCCATAACTATACATTCCTCTAATAGCTGAAATTATTCACATATTAGACAACTTTAAAATAATTATTGCACTTTCCCTTGTCACATCTGCCATTTGGAGCCTGCGTGTTGTGGGTGTCCTGCATAGGAGACCACACAGAAGCCTCAGGGGCCTGGGGCAGGGTTTTATTTAAGCTTTAGCATGAGTGTAATCCCTTAGGATTCTGTGAGACGGACCAACTCTTGCTTCTGTGCTATCACAGCAATTATTTACCAAATGGCCAATTTTTAGCCAATTAAATATTTTTATTTTGGGGATGGATTGACTGCTTGTTTTTCCTTCCTACCTTGTTCAGAACATTTGACCCTATTTTACATTTGAAGCACCAGAGACCACCTGTTTAATGATTATGGGGCTATCCCCACTCTAGATAAAGTTATCTAGACCCAAATATATGTTGGAAACCCTTTTTCTCTATATGTCTAAGTCAACCAAACTCTTCTGCTGAGGGTATAAGGTGTTTTTCAAGCAATCTTTGGAAACCAGTCTATCCCAGTTCCCCTGCAAGAATGTTTTTTCTTTTCCAGAGGAATTTCCCAGCAGGTGCATTTTGCCAGGTGCTGTCAGCCACCAGTCAGAGTTGCAGACTGCTAGTGTGAACAAAGTCCCCAAAACCCTGTAGCTCCAAAGAGAAATTATATACTAAAGTACCTAACACTTACATCTTCATACTACAACTCTAAACACTAGCGCTAACACTAGGAACTCAGGTTATTTAATTTTTTGGGTTGTTTTGGGGGGGGGGGTTTGGGATTTAGGCATGCTCCTAACTGAAAGCTGGGACTTTTTTTGATGATGATTTATCTTTTCAGCTGCCCTAATCAGAGACATGTGTCAACAAGCAAGAAAATCAGGTTGCCACTTAATAAAAGCTGCTTTACAGGTTTCTCTTCTTGCTTTTTTGCTTGGAGGTGAAATTGCTGAAAATAATTTGAATATTGCTTAATGGCTTCAGAAGCTGAATTCTATTCATTTTATTCATAGCTGGTTGTAACAGTCCCATGGCCTCTAAACAGGAAGGCATTTCCACAATGCTGCTGAACACTTAAATTCAAATTTGTAGACAAATGAGCACTAAGTTAAAATTGCATAACAGCAAACTATCTCCTGTCCTGGAATACTGGGAGCTGATGAGCTAATAACACAGGACCCTTTCAACTCAGAGCACCACCTGATTGCAGCATTAATAAAAATAATAAATGCTTAAAAATGTAAGTGGAAGTGTCTGTAGGACAAGTCCTGTTGTAACACAGAATTTTTAGCCTCAAGAGTTTCTGTTTGTGTAGTGATCTGCCATTCCCTGTGATTATTGCTCCAATAATCCTGGGGCCTGGGTGGGAAGGCTGCCTGAGACCTCCTGAGGTGTGGAGCTTTGGGCTACTGCTTATGCTGAAAACTGGCCTTGAATTAATGCAAATACCTTCAGAAAAGGTATCTATGTCACAGTAACGCAGTGGATTCTTGCATATCACTGACTGAGTAGCTGGTATAAGGTGGCCTTTTTTCCTTCCCTCCTATGTTTTCCTTTTATAAATTATGCATCTAGAATTACATTATCCCAGGACATCCCTCATGTTTGCTGCATTTCCAAGACAGTCCTGCCAACAGAGAAAGTCTCTGGGTAGATTAAATGCAGGGGAAGCACGTTAGCAGTAAGGACAGAGACTGTAATTTGACTGTTTGTCCTTTCCTTATCTCAACCTCAATCATTCATTTGGAGACCGAGTGGTCCCTGCATTAAGATGGCTTGCATTCTTGCTGGTAGTCCAGGGAGTCCCATTGCAGGTGTGTCTGAGGGGATGGGGATGGCGTTACCCTCTATGCTATGAACAGAAAGAACTGAAGAAACACATGCTGCTCCTAGGACTTGGTGACCCAGCTGAATGGAAACACAGTCCCCAGGCTGGAGAAAGTGTAACAAGGACTTTGGTATCAATCTGAAGGTCTGCTCCTTATTTTAATTACTTCATACTTTATTCATATATCCCTCCAAGACAGCAATGGCTAGGAAGTGGTAGTTGTGAGTCTGCAGCCTGGTAGACTGGTCTAATACCAATAAAATCAGCTTGAGGAATTCTTTTCCTGTCTTTGGAAATGCCAATATACCAGCTCTGTATTGAGACATACCAGTGCGTGTGCTGCTGCGGGCAGAAAGCTCCGTTCGCCTGGGATGTCTCCCCTCAAAATGACTGCAGCACCCATCTGATAACCTCATAGCCTTAAACACCCACAGCAAGCACTCCAGCCTTGCAGTTCCTCTGTGTGCTGGTCAGGCTTAACAGATATTTACCCAAGAAAGGTATGAGTTTAACTAGCACAGGTATAACCCCAGTGTAAATACCATAATCCTAGATAGCATGAGAGGGCCTTTATCATTTTCCTTTCAATTCTATAGGAAAGGGCTTAACCTCTTCATTGAAAAATGCTGCTCTTTTTGCAGAAGGTATAAATAGAGACATTTTTGGCTCCCAGTGAGTCATAGTTTGCCAGCTGTGCCATTTCTATTACAGGCTTTGCAATATTTACAAGGCTTTAAGGCCTCTCTTGAGTTCTGCCTTAATTTATCTGAAAGGAATCATCTTCCATTCATATCAGGAGAGAAACCAATGGTGGCCTTTCTCCCCAGCCTGCGCCCTTGCAAGTAAAGCTGTTCACAGCAAAGACAGTCACTGCTAGATTTAAAATGGAAGCGATCCGCCCTCCAAAAGCATTGTAGGCGGCCTCTTGGCCTAGGACGCGTAGTCTAGGAGGTACGGGGAAGGTGGAGTTGAAGGGAATGGACTGCTTTGAGAGAAGGAAGGGAAAAAAAGATACATTGGGGTAGGTACTGATGGTTGGAGGACACAGAAAAAGAGGAGCTGGTGGACAGTGAAGGCTAGCTGGGTGATGGGGCAAGTACAGAAATTTTTCTGCATAAAAATCTGCTAACGCAAACAAGCCTCCCTCCCTTTTTTAATGCACACTGTTTACAGTTTCACTACACTTGTTGCCAGCAAAGAGGTTGCGTTCCTGGGGGTGTTGAGAGTTGAGGAGCAACTAGGGAACAGATGCGAGGAGGTCTGGACAGGAAGCCGAGGGATGGGAGGAGAAACGCCAGGAGAGGAGCCAGCACATGGATGAAGGAGGGGGAAGAAAGACAGTCAGCTCCCTTATCAACAGTGTTGGACAGGCACAGGTTGCCAATTCAGTCAGTCTGCCATGCTTAGGGTGAGCCTGCAGTTGGTGTCTTCCCAAAGAGGAAGAGGCAAGAATCTACCTTACAGCGTCTCCGGACAGCGAGGTGTAAGTTAGCCTGGCAGGATGCTCCATTTGCAACTTAATGCAGGAATGGTGGACTGGCAGTACCAGTGACCTAAAGGAAGAAAGATGGAGAAATACGATCCGTCAAGGTCTGTGCACTTAACAGAGCATCTGTCGGACAAAAATTTTACACATCAGTAACCAAAGTAAAGGTGTTACAAAACAAACCAGGATCCTTTTTACTGGTAATTTGTCTTCCCTTCTGTAAATACCCACATACCACCAGAATATACTGTACAGCCTCCAGAGGCAGTCAGCCACAAATATTGTAATATATTTGCCCTATACCAGTGGCCCATCATTATTTTAACCACAGGCTGCAAATTTTCCAGTGCTACCTTAGAATTTGTTGCCTTAAAGGGCAGAAAATTTCTGTTGCCCAAAACTCACTACAAACACAAGACCGGAGAGACGTGACATGTCCGAGCATCTCCGTTCCAGGCATTTTAGGCAACGCAAGTGTAGAACAAAATGATACATTGGAAAGTTTACCAGCAGGACTAAAATTTGCTGTGTTCCCTTTTACTGTGAGCTGACCTGGTCAGCATACGTGTCCTAAAACTCAACCCCCAAAATAAAGGAGTCCCTTTGTGAAGCCTCATACAGTTGCTTATCATTCTGTCTCTGTATTTTCTCTAAGTAGATGTTTTTAGCCTGAATTTAAAGATTATTTAAAACACCAAAAAGCAATTTTAACAAAAACCAGTAAAAGGCAAAACCCATTTCCTAGTTAATACTTGCTCAGCCATTCTCTTCTCTGTGTGGAGATCAGAACAATGAATGCATAAATGTATTACCTGAAAGGAAAATCTTTCCTAGACTTCTAACTTTCATTATATAGAATTTTAATCTGTACTGTATCTTATTTCTTTGGAATGAGCTGAAAAAACTTCAGATTGCTTTTTTCCCTCCCTTTCATAGCTCATCTTTTCTTTATTCCCAACAATTGCAGAATAATAAAAATTATCATCAAAAGTAAGCAGAAGAGTTTTTACAGAGCAGTACTTTGAATTTCATCTTTATTACAGAGCATACGAGCCTGCCGTCCACATTTATGGAAACTGGCCCAAAGCCTTCCCCTTTAAATGTATATCTCCCTGACTTCCACATGAACCTTGTGCCTTTGTAAGCTAATGTGGTTTTAATTCCTACTGCAGAATTAATAGCAAAACACACTCATAATCAGAACATAAAAATTGTGACTGCCCAACTGATACCACTTCAATAACTGCAAGCAGCAGTTGCTAGAGCTAAAGGTTGTTTTCCTCTGCTCCAGAGCAGCAGAGGCTGGTGATGGCACTGATGTGTTATTTCTGTTTGAACTGTATTTTAAAAGTAACAATCGCATGCGGTATCGAACTTGAAATGATGGTCACCGCAGGATTTTTTAGTTCCAGGTCTTTCTTTCCACTGCAGCTGTAATCCAGACTTCTCTATCATTACAGGTCATCTTCTCAAAATCGCCAAAAGCTGAAGATGGATATTAAGCGTGTGAAGGACTCCATCTATTGGCTGTACTACCAGTACCTACTGATCACCTGCAGCTACGTGCTGGAGCCCTGGGAGCAGTCCATGTTCCACACCATCACCGTGACTGTTTTCGCTATGGTGGTGTACACAGCTTACGTCTTCGTCCCCATCCACGTCCGCCTGGCTTTTGAGTTCTTCTCCCAGATATTTGGAGGCCAGCCCGAAAGCACAGTTTCCATCGTGAACTGAGCTTGCCTGAGTAGTGATTAGCAGCTCTTGCAACTTGTGAAATGCAATGTCTTCTTTGATTTTGTGTATTTATTCTGAAGCAATTTTGCAGTTATGAAAATACCATTTTCTCTTACAAAACATGGCTTGCTTAATGACCATAGCTGAAAACCAGAATAATACACCGACTCCTGGCTGCACAGTCCCTGTTAAATGAAACACAGGCCAGCTTTTGCTGCGTGATAATGCACACATCACCTGGAATGCCACGGTTACTTAACGTTCAACTCGCTCCCACTTTCAGCACCCTAATTGAATCACATTGCATGTATGAAACAGAAAAGACTGTTCATGATGGCTGTGAGGAGGGGTACTACGCTCATTATACACAAAGTAGTTCTGCCAACAGAGTGCAGTGGCAAACCATACCATGCCTTCTTTGACCCAGGTTAGAGAATATGAGTAAACAGTATGATTTAAGTACTAACATCTGGCTGGTTATTGACTTCTGTTTTTTAATGGATGGGAAAGGAAATTAGAAGAGAAAGTAATAGAAAGTATGAACTTGAATCCAACTTTTTGCATCTAAGATGCTGCATCTGAGCTTAGATGGTCTAAGATAGCAAAAAACCCCATACTACAGATAATCTTGTAATTTACTGCAAATGACAGAAGGAAACAGAACTGGCTCTGTTTCAGTGCACTCCTGCCGCCTCTGATAAAAACCGAGACATTTTTTCTCTCTGCTCCCATCCACCAAATAAAGCAAAGTGCAGGTTTGCACCAGAGGAAGGTGATCCAGAAAATAGAGTGGAAGTAATATTTTAATAACTGCAGGGACGTCTGCGTGTGTAAAGAGATCTCCTTTATAAAGAAGAAATTAGATTTATTGTAATTGCCTTTGGGGAGTTTCTGGAACATAGGAAAGTTTGTTTGGTTTTCACTCTACACCTAAATCAAATGTCAATGCCAAATCAGAAGTTATAGCTATACAGTGCATGTATCTAACAGCTGATGCTACTGTTAGTAGAAGTGAGAGATGCAAAATGTAAATAGCTTTCAAATGATGTTTGCACAGTTATAGGATTAAAAAAAAACCTCTTAACTTCTTTATCAAGCTGCAGAGGGGTCCTGCATGCTTAAAAGAACCTGTTTGGAAACTAAGACATGTTTTGAAGGTTGAACAGATCTGAACATGTGTATGCAGTTTTTTCAGAAATAAATAAAATTTTATTCTTCAGAAACAACATTTCAGTGAATGACTCAGCTTTTCCTGTATTTTCTGTTTGTTTATAAATACCCTGGATGTGTGTGGGCCAGGCCGACACCATGGTAGACAGACTAGTCGTTGCGAATGTTTTGGGGCAAGGTTTCAGAGCCCCTGAAATGGATCCATGTGTGGAATGCCAGATTCATCCTCATTAGAGATCCTGCTCTGCAGACCTGTTGACAAGGTCCTGAAGGCAACTCTTGGAGATGCGCAGGTCTCGTGCTCGTAAGGAGCCACGTTTGTCATATCATAGTTGCTAGCTGTGTTCAGGCTCTGGCTCACACCGGCGCCGCTTGTTCATATTGCCAATACCAGCAGATCATGGATGTGCCGGAATTCTCCTGCGGACAACCACTGATGTGCTTCAAATTAAGGCAACAAATACCTGTGTGTGCTGGCGGCACAACAATTGAGCAGTTCAGGCTCAAATGGGAGCCAAAGACTTAGCCGTCCTATCAGTTTAATCACAGATGTTAACCTCGAAATACGAGGTACCAAGCTGTAATCATGCTTACATAAACATTGGAGGAGATGAAAAATGTCAAGTATCTGTGAAAATTTCTATGAAAGCAGTCTATAAAATTGAATAAAAGTAACAACACAAATATTGGAGGTGAAAAAATGAAAATATTTACCTAGCAGGTTGGTGCTCGAATCAAAAATGCTTCCCAATATCTTATCTTCAACAGATTCTACTATTTAAGTAGATAATGTGATGATGTAAATGCCAGGGCATCCTCTCATCAATCCTGTTTCAAATAACATCATATTTTTTAATTTCTCAAAAAGGTTATTTGTTCCCAATGGCATCAAACCCAACTGACCTGCTTTTAGGAGTACAAGGAAAAGCACTTTCATATAGGTATGCAAAGGCTGGGTCTTATATCTCAAGGAGCACACACCCTGATGTAATGTTGCTATTTAAACTTCTAACTTAAAGCAAACAGAACAAGCAAACCGCTTTGTTCAGGAAGAGGGAATTTCCACCAACGTCTCATGGTAGAACTCCTGTAAAGCACTTCTCTTCCTTATTATTCCTGTTATCTTTGTTTAGCTTTGCGGGAGGTGCTCAGAAGATGGAGGAAAACAGCAGCAGTTTCTTTTTGGGAGAGTCCCTGTGGCCTTACTTAACTGAAAACACTTTTTTTGTGTGCATTCTTCAGCTTCTTTACTAAAATGTAAAATTTTGGGGCAAGAGGTAGTCACTAGGAAGGAAGGAGACAGCTGAAAATAACCTCTCTCTGCTAAAAGACCTTTTGAGATATTTCCAACTCTTTTCACTTCTCCTTTCTACTAGAAAAGCTGAAATAACTCTAGCTACTTCATATTCAAAATTAGTGGGTTCCAGCAGGAGATTTCAAAGCATTTTTGGCCCACAGCAGTGAACATTTTTTCCCCGGCTGAAAGAGACAGGAGGTAGGACACCACTTTTGACAGCTTGAGACCATACCATAGCTTAGGAAACTCTGCTCCAGTTTTGAAATCCTTTTCCCTGTATATGAAGCCGTTCATGCACACTGGAAAGAGGTTTTGCATCAGATTACATCTGCACGCTAACATGGAAGCACCATTTGCTGTAATAGCAGCAAACCACAAGAGGAGGGCCATGTTTCGGAGAGCCACCTGTAACACCAGCAGACGGTTCAGTCTGTACAGTGTATGGGCAACAACACCGTTGTGAAGAGTATAGTGTCGGGGTCTTATAAAACACCTTGGCAGGGCACTCTTTTCTCTTGCTTCATTGTTACCCCACGTTAAATGTAGTTAATCGCTCTATTATTACCCTCTGCTAATTGTAGTTCAGGCTGAACACAGCAGTGGGAAGTTCTTAGACCAAAAAAAAAGCAAATGAAAGGACTATGGTAAGAGTAAATAGAACTGATAATCCAACAGTGATAAAAGAAACAAAAGCAGAAAGAGAGATGAATCAGTTCCAGTTGCATTCACCCTGAAAGTACAAATGCATCATTAAATGAAGCGCTGAGAAATTTTTGGGCTCAGCTGGCCAGCACCATACTTCCCATGTTTAAAATTCATTTTATTAATTTCATTTAATCAAAGCTAGCATTTATCCTGCCATAAAGGTTTCCTGACCAATTTCATGGATCGCCTCCCAGATCCATTACCGAGGGCGACAACATGTGCGCGCATCCAGACCATGAACCTCCAGAAGCTTCTTCCTGAAGCCCCTCCAGGCAGCCTTTACCCAAGACTATTCCCAGGGACCTTTTCCTTAGCGGTGGTCTTGCACAGGAAACGTAGGGATCAGCATCGTCACCAGTGAGCCTGCACATCTAGCAGGCTTATTTCTAAGCTATTTTGGTGCACTGCTTTTATCACGTGTACTAAAATGCAGAGCTTGAAATAGGGTAGCAGCAGTTTATAGCTCAAAGGGTCATCAGTGAGATACAGACATCTCTGATGATCAGCTGCCAGCTAAACTCAGCTTACGCAAGCAGTGACTAAATGTAGTGCTAACTTATTTGAAGTGTGATATTCCCCGTCCCTTTCATACCTCCAGAGAGCCTTACAGTGGCTCCTGCCTGTCTGCTTGCTCAGCAGAAGAAAGAGAAAACTCTATTTCCTCCTTATTTTTTTTTATCTTTCTAGAAAAGACTGGCAAAATAGTCCAAGGCAGCTGGTGGGGAAGTGCTGCCATTGCCTGTCCTACACATCTGCAGGGCATTCGGTTCAAACCAGTCATTCAGAGACAGGCCATCTTCATCCGACTTCGTCTACATGGAATTCCCTGAAAAATGAGACACCCTGTTTATGATGCTTTGATATCTTACGGATGTTCAAGTTTTTTCTGTATCATTGCTGTTATTTGACCATAATTTAAGATTCTTGCTTTGCATGCAAGTTCAGTGAAAAAAGTTGGGGTTTTTTTCACTTACAATGATTAATACAGTTATAGTTAAAGGTAAAAAGGCCCTAAAGTTTGTATCAAGTGAAAGATGTCATTAACATATTTTAAATAACCGTTTTTCTAAAGGCCCTGTTTTAGATAAACCAGCAAACGGATATCATCCAACAATAGCATGCAAGAACTACAGTATGTGAGAGATGTGCCTCCACAGAGATCAGAGAATCACGGAATCCCAGACTGGTTTGGGTGGAAAGGGACCTCCCAGCCCACCCAGTCCCAGCCCTGCCATGGGCAGGGACACCCTCCACTAGCCCAGGTTGCCCAAAGCCCCATCCAACCTGGCCTTGAACACTGCCAGGGAGCCAGGGGCAGCCACAGCTTCTCTGGGCACCCTGTGCCAGGGCCTCAGCACCCTCACAGGGAAGGATTGCTGCCTCAGATCTCAATCTCCCCTCCTTCAGCTTAAGGCCATTCTCCCTTGTCCTGTCACTACATGCCCTTGTAAACAGTCCCTCTCCAGCTTTCAAACCTCTTTGAAACTTGCCTACAAATAAAAATGGTATGTAAAGGGAAACCACTCTAATATCTGTGGTAGGAAGGTAGAAGTTTCTGCTGCACTACTGCAAAGGTCAGATGTTGTCCTGGTTGTCTCGTACAGGCAGAATTAGCCCTGCCCAGCACACACACAGCACATACCAAGGAGGACTGTGAATACAGTATGTTGCATCTGTTTCCCTTCTTCCCTTCACCTCTTACCAAAGCAATGCTCCATTTCTAGAGTTTCATTTACCTAATTACTTGGAAGCTAGGAAAAAAACAACCAAATACCTATTTAAGCGATCGCAAAAGAAGTACAGCAGGGTGTAGTAACAATCGGCAGAACCATATAAACTGCAAATCACACTTGTGCAGCACCAGAATGCATTTCCTGAAATTTGGTCGATTCTTGCAGATGAATTACTGCACCCTGGGGCGGAGACAAGGACAAGTGGCGGCATGCCAAGCTGAGCATTTGAAAATTAAAACAGAAAAGGCTAATTTTCAAATTAAATATTACTGAACTTGTAATAAGTTTCTCATAATCACACAAAACTATCAACATTCAATGTTGTGTCAAAAGCAGTGCTCCCCTCTCGCAGTGCGCGAGTTGGCCCCTACCCAAGTCATTTTAATTATTTACTCCTAAAATACCAAACCGCAGCTATATCAGCAAGTTACTGATATCCTACCACAAACTGCTTTTCGCATGGAGCCTGTTTCTCCCTGGTAACTCCAGATATCTTCCTAGCCAAGATAAGACAACAATTCACTTATCTGGACTCCCTGTGTGCATCTAGGTATTGACAATGGCACAATCTAGTGATAAACCATGACAAAGATAGCCACTCCTCTCCTTTCTGGAGTATTGGTTACCTTCTTCAGGGACAAGAGAGCATGTGGCGATGGGCTCGTAGAACAGCAGGAGACATCAGCTTGTTTCTCCCTGCCCCACAGCCCCGCCGGCAGCAGCAATTGCCAGTTCCCCACGAAGCTGCGGCTGCACCGGACTCACCCTCCTTGGAAAGTGACTTTCACTGCTGTTGCCCCAGATGGGATGAAGGGTTGGCTGAGCTGTGAGCAGCTGTCATTCCACACCCCTCCTGCTTTGAAGAAGTTTCTACTGCAGACATTGATCCCCAGAGGAGGAGGAAAACACAGCCCCGAGATCAGCATCCAGCACACGGCATGAAAAAGGATGCACCACTTTGTCCTACTGTCCTGGTGAGGTTCCCACATCCTCTCCTACTAAACTTCCAAACCAGGTGTGTTCCTCATCACCTCCAGAAAGATACTGCAATGGTCTGTCAGATGAAGGGGATACAAAATCACGATGAAAAAACAAATCTCTCTCTTTTCCCAGCTAAATTACATGGTAATTCTTAGCTCGCACCAAGCTCTCCAGCCACCTAGAGAATATTCCTGCACGAGCCCTGAAGTTCCTCATCTGGATCATATCAGCACTTCCTTCCAAGCCCAGCCTGATGAGAAACTGGAAAACTAGGGAGTCAGTAGAAAAGCTAGACTACTTCCAAAGTACAAATCATCAGCTCCTACAGCCACCGCAAACTTCACGCAACATGCAGTCCTGCTGCAAACTTGTTGCAGTCAAGGCAATCAAGGGAGTTGATATTACCAAAATGTTCTGGTAAAATAAACTACCTCACATCTCAAATCAAGAAACAGAAAGTTCAGTGTAGGATCGCTGTCAGCTGACAAAGGAGGTCAGATGCCTGTAGCGTTCCCAGGGTTCTCCGAAGGCTGGATCCAAGCGTACAGCGACAACACAGAGCTCATTCCAGGACTCCAGCAGCGAGAGCAGAAACGAAAAAAGCTCCTCTTTACCGTGTCCTTACACACAGGAAGGAGAACTGAGCCTGAATGAAATGAAGACACCTTGGTTCAAAGTATGATCAATTTTGTCCTTAATATATTTATTCCTTAAAGTAAGCAATATTTTGCCTGAATTCAAGGAGCCCAAGTTATGAAAATGTCTCCAGGCAACTTCTATGGAAACTCCCTAGCTGAAAGGCTATGATTCACAGGTGGAGGTAAGAATTAACTCTGAGAATTCACACTTGTCATCCTTGGTGTCTGCTCCACCCTTATTTCAGATGCTGCTTTACAGTAGTTGCTACATCAGGACAGCTAAGAGCTGATAAACTCTGCTGATTCTGGTGTTTCAGTAGAGTCAGCCCTGAAGTGGGGCTGTCCTGGAGTTGTTACCAGGATGAGGCCTCCTCTACGTTGCGTAAGAAGCTCCAAGCTAGAAATAGGCTGTAGAAATTTCTTCATGTGCCCTAAGATAAGCTATAGCCCCCTGAATTACCAAAACTAGGTTTAATCCAGGTTTAAGTGAAATTAAAAAGCTGCATGCATACCCTTGGCATCAAAGTATGTATCCTAGTGCTGAGATGTGCTCAGGCAAGAGAAAAAAGCCAAGACCCAGGACAAAGAGGAGAGCACAAATGTCTACAAGATGAAGAATAGGGTAAATCTGTCAAATCTGTATGAAAAAAATTAGATTCTGCTTTGCTTACAATGACTGAGCAAAGAGGGAGGAGGGGAGGAAACGAAGGTAAATTGTGGCAGCGTCAGGAATAGACATATTGTCAGCAAGGGTGCTGTTTCAGTTATTTTTTCTGACAGCTCCTATCTTTGCTTCATAATCATGGAGTAGATCAGAAATATCTCATTATTTCAAGGTCATATTCAAGGATGAGTTACATGCCATGAATCTTTATGGGCTTTTGCTATTTAAAAAAAAAAAAAAAAAAAACAGAAAGAGAAAACGCAGGGAAAATGTACCTCAGGGAGTATTTGACACAAAACAGCTAAGGCCAGGCTCAGAATAAAGCACTCTAACATCGGAGAGGGCTGTAATAGGATTGCTGCAATGTAATTAAAAGACGGGGTGACAAGGCCTCACCCAGCAGGCTGGCAGAGGAAAGAGCTCGTATCAGTTCTTTGCATTTTCCACAGCCACACATTGCACAACCAGAGAAGCCTGGTAGCTCATATACCCTAATTATCTGCCAAATGCACAGCGTTTGAGTGATTTATGAAGTAACAGCTGGAAAAAAAGATGGCGCAAACCGAGCAGACGCATCCAACTCCATGCATCCTGGTGCCTTGCCCAGAGGAAATACAGGGTACACCAGGTATTTCACTCAAGGTAAGTAATATTCAGATCCCAAGAAGCCCTCTCCACACCACAGATGAATACTTTTTACTTCCCCTTCCAATATTTCCCCTCCTATAAGAACAAAAGGCACAACGGGATGAAATCAAGTAGAATTAAACCGCTGTCGAGGTGTGCGTGCCTCCCTCTGGTGCTGCAGTCAGCTGTCCATGCTGCCTCGCGCATGGTGTGGAGAAACATCAAGAAACGCTAAGTGCTTCCCGTATTAAAGCCTTCCACATCTGGCTAGATGTGACTCATCTGCTACCCAATAATCTGACTATTTTGGTATCTAAAAACTCTTCCTTATCACAGATGCATTTTGATGGCACCAAAACATCTCAGAGGCTAATACCCAGTTCAGCGTCAGCTCACTATTCAGAATTACTGTGCCTTCTCAAAGCCACTCCATCCAAACCTTGTTACCAGGACGCAGGACTTGGGCACTGAAATCAGCATCTCATTGCAGCAGCCCTGGGTACGTGACCTGTTTTTCCCTCGAAATCTTCAATAACAAAACTAGCATCACCGAGGTCGTCTTTTTATATAAATGCATATACTCTTAAATAAATCATGAGCTGCAAGCATTTATATCCACTTTGGAAGTTTCCACTCACAAAGAGCAGTCTACAGCCAGTGCCTTTATATTAAAAGTCTATCACACATACAATAAGTTCCGGTTTTGCAATTTTAATAGCTGAGCAATACCTGCACAGACATCTTTTAATAGCGATGTGTCAGATCTCCGTGTCGTGCATGTGCCAGCAAGATGGGAGCGGTGGAAAGAAAAATTCAACCCACTGAAATTGCAACACCTCTTCCTGAGAATTTATCTTCATGAATAATTATAAAATGCATATACCATCATAGAGGACTGTCGCAAGCAAAAAAAAAAAAAAAGAAGAAAGAGCTAACTGCCATTACATTTATCAAACCTGCTACTTCAGCAGTGTCCTAGGTTTTCCTTGGTAAGATACTTAATATTAAAATGCTCACGTGGTCTGACAGATCCCTGGGTGGGCAGAGTGTCCCTGTCGCCCTCCTCCCATGTTCTTCTTTCCTGACTGTTTATGTAATTTTCATTTATCAGTCCCCACTCTCTGGCACAAATTACCTACAATCACACAGATTAGTTCTCAGGTTCTTCCTGCCCCCGGTCCCTTTGAATTGGACTATTCTGCAGTCCAACCCTGCCTCAGAGGATTATTCCAGTGATACAAGGTTGGCATAGTGACTGCTCGAGCACTACCACTGCTCTCTGAAGGAGGCACCAAGCCTGGACAAAAGCAAAGCCACTCAACACCTCTCCTCTGCTGTGCTCCGGGGAAGGCATGCCTGACAGCAGACCTCGGGCTGCTCCCGGCTGGTGCAAGGCAACTCATCCAGCGCTGTACTTCTGTATCACCTTCCTTGCCTACCCTTCCCAGCTGGCTTCACATGCCCTGCTTGCAAATTTGGATCATTGTTTCCATTTGCTTCACCTCCCGTTTCCACCAACAAAGTCTCCTTTCCTTAATCCTCCTCTCCCCTATAAACTATCGATCTTTGGCTCTTCCATACCCATTGAAACATCTAACTTCTGCCTTCACCGTACTCCTGTCCCCTGTTTCCACTCTGACAAGCAGTGATGGAGGGAGGAGAAGCAGTGCACATCCCAGCCAACGGACAAAGGGTACAAGTTTGTTTCTAGAGCAACTTCACTGAACTGTTCTTTGGCTTTTTCTCTGCTTGGTTTTGTCTCCAGCCAGCTAGAGTGAGGCAAGTCTAGGAAATGTCAACACCAGCCATAATTTTTATGTACAGGCTTTTAACAGACACAATATGCAAAATATTTTTAGCTGCATATTGCTATTCTCATATTCTGTCATACGAGAAATTGAAGTGCCAACATCTGAAAATAAAAATTCTACAAAAATTTACTCATTTTACTGATGCCAGTGTGCGGGCTCCACACTGGCGTGGAGACACTCTGCTCCTCTCAGAACAACCCACCTTCTTACTGGGTTTCCTTTAGTCGGCTAATGGGATGAGATGCTTTTAGCTGAGACACAGAAGATTACAAAAGGCAACTGGAAAGCAAACAGCTACTGTACTATGTACTATCTTAGTCTCTAAGATTCCTATCATGTTCTGATGAGCAAATATTTACTTTTTAAAACAATTATTTCTCAGTCTGAAGTTCAGGTCTAGTGCATCCTGGCACAGGTAACAAATACACCCGTACTAAAACAACAGCTCCTGGCTCCTGTCCATGCTTTCGCTTAAAATTAAATCTTTGCCATGGCTGCTCCCCAACCCTAGTAAAGAAGGCTGAACTGAGTAACAAGACCTGTCATGATCTTTTATGTGAAAAAATAAAAACTGTAATAAAAGCAATTGTTGAACATTATCTTTGTGAACTGGCTGGACTTTCTGCACAGGTTCTCATGGACAGACAGGCAGGTACCAGTGCCACATGAAAACTGCCACCCCTCTTTAAAAAAGGAATGCTTTGCAATCTCAGGAGAACAGCTAAGTATTATAAAGCAAAGAAGAAGTAATTACCAAAGAGAGTTTCTCTGACAATATAGCATATTGATAAGACAAAGTCTGAGCTGCTGAAGCTGTCCTGATTATAAATTAAAAGCTTTGGGGTTTGTGGTTATCAAGAAACAATAAGTTGTGGTGTTTGATAAACACAAAATGGGTGACAGGAGCTGTTGAAGAACAGAAGTCAGCACAAGGAGGATTTCCCCTTGTAATACCCAGAAGATCCTATTTCATCAATCTAAGATGTCTCCTTGTTCATTTAAGTAGCTCAATTCAAGTAACTTCATGGTTTGGGTTAGTTTGGTTTTTAAATGCTACTGGGAAAAATTCACCTGTTGCTAACCCCATGACAGGCACAGCCAGTGATTCTTAAAAGGCTCCAGGGATTTAGAAAGCAGAGGATGCCTTTCAGTGCAAAATCGCTGCATGCATCCACTGTGCCTCTGACTGCAGCAGCAGGCCAGGGTTTGCACAAAGCCAGCACCTACGCATCTGGCACACTGAGCATCCAGCTACTCCCAGCTGCTGCAACGCACAGCAAGACTGAGAACTATCCCCCTCTGCTGCCAAACGGCAGCATCTTCCCATCACTCTGTGGTACCCCTTGCACAGCCCACATGTAAACTACCGCTCTTTCAATCATTGTTCAAGAAGTACGCCCTGTACTGCATCACGTATGTCCTATCTGCAAGTTTCACGCAACACATTACTTAGTTAAAAGGAAACTAAACCACAGATATATGTGCTGCAACGCTCATTAAAGCTTGATGATGCAACACACAGGTTGTATCTATCGATCAGCTGAAAGTGGAATGTCACAATATGCTGATCTCTGTTGCAAAGCTATTTAAAAGAAGTTTCTTTTCAGCTATCTTTGTTCCTGCCTCTCAAGTTCAGCAGTAATAATGTTTGTGGCTCCTACTATAAACTGGATTGCCAATTGGATTCCTCACAAGGAATTGAAGAAATAGGCAAGAACCAGAAAATAACTGGAGCATTATCCCAGTAAATTTAGTGCAGATTATCTCACAGAAAGCAGCCCCTGGAAGTGTCATGTCCCAATGGAATTAGCTAATGTTCATATCCCTCCTTGAGACCATAGAAGACAAGTTGGAACAGCAGTACCTCTGCTGAAGCACAGCTCTGCATGTGCTGCCTTGTTGAAAACACTAGTTTGCAACTCCACTGCAGCAATCAGTAACAGGCAAGGAGAGCCCTTCCTTCCTAAAGGAACAGGTCTGATTAACCTGAATTGGGGGCTTAGATGAATCTGTGACTGCAACTGCAAAGCTGCAGGAGAAACAGCAGAGAAGAGCAATCACCCACGGAGCGGGCATGAGGACACCCCTCCGGGGGCCATGACCCAGAAGATCCCTCCTGGTCAGTGAAGCGGCTGCCTGGTCCCTGCCGGGAGCTCGATCCTGGCTCATACTAAATTTGGAGGTTGAGAGTTACTGCCCCACGTGCAGGCAAGGCACAATCTGTTCCTGCACAGGAATACCTCCTACAGCTTCCAGAACCACTGGCACGGTGAGCTGCTGCCTCCACCTCACATCCTTAAACAGATCCCCTGGCCATAGCCATACTTTCATTTCCCCACTGCGAGTACTGACGACCCTTTTGTCATTTGCTGCTTTCTGAATGGAAACTACATCATTCCTCCAAATTACTACTTGGTGCAATACGAAGAATTGAATTGCTAGGAATGGATGCATGCTCAGGGTATTTTGTATTAATTTGTGACTCAGCGGTGCTGAATGTCCTAACAGCTGTGCACACTGCTCTGAATCCCAAATTTATTTTTACGGTGAATATTTTTTTTTAAAAAAAGCATAAACCACTATGTTTGCTTTTGTTCTTAAATTCTTGAGAGATTTACATTTAAATTAACATAGCTATTGAAAACAGTAGCCCAAACCAGAACAAAACCTCTTTGTTGGATGGTTAGTACAGCTCTAACCGGACAAGAGGTCCCAGGAGCTTCTCTGATAGCTTTGCCACCTCCTTTCCTGGATCCAATTTACGTGAGGGAATAGTGACCTCAGGTGTCTGTTAAACTAATCACAGGCATATCTTTCCCATTAATTTATCATTCTATGCTGCTTCTATTTATTGACATTTCTACTGAAAATTAAGCTGCTGTGAGCCAGCTGTTCTGGCTGGCACACCTCCACAAACGCTGTCCTGGTTTTTCTTGCCTTGGCACTTGAGTTTCATGCAAACTACGTACAGCTATTTACTCAAGGGCCTACTGATCCACATGTAAGAATGAGAGCAAACCTGTATTAAAACTATTTTTAAGTGGTGTGCTTGCTTTCCTTACGTATCACACAGATCCTTTTAACGTTGTGACTTCAGTATTGTTTGGTAGCTTGGAGACTAATCTGTACATCTAAAGATCAGATACAAAATCTATTGTAAATCTTAGGATAAATTCAACTTGCATATGAGTTCACTGTCATTCATGTAATTCAAATGTCAGTGTGCACATTGGTTGAATATTTGGATAGCTTAATGAATAGAAACGAAACACCATACAGCATAAGATGTAGTGTGCTTATGGTAACGGATTACATAGACCCTAAAGAATATAACAGTTAAGAGCAGAAAACTAGTATATAGCTTAAATATAATATTTAATACTCATTGAAAAACAACAAAGGGAAAGATAAGAAATCAGTGAAAACCGATATGCTTTTCACCAGGAGTAAGACTCATCCAGATGTCTAAATTTACCACACAGCTAATTGCTAGCAAAAACTACTGGCTCTTTTCTGCTTAGATTTCTACCAGCTTCGTGACATGAACTCAATGGCAAGGACCATTCCTGGTGCAAAGGACAGGGTCAGGAGTTTCCCCAAGGGTCAGCAATATGTAAAAAAAATGATTTTTCATTAAAAGCCATTCACACCTTCAGCAACTGTACCCATCCAGAAAAATTGTTCCCCTATTCTGTCTCCCTTTCTACAAATCATTCTGATGACTAGTTTCTAGATTAATGGAATTTAAAATAGTGTTGATTGAAATATATGTGCCTCTTGGAAAAGATGAATCAGGGTAAAATGACACTTAAAAAAATTGCTACAGCTGTTGATAGTGATAAAATCAATGGAAGAGTGAAAAGGTTCTTTCTAGGATGTAATAAAGTATATATACTGGTAAGTGAATTAATTATACAACTGTTTTAATTATTAGTTCTATAAAGGAGATGTGTGTACTGCACACCCTGTCAATTAACAAATTCCCTATTTCTATATAATGCTTTTCAGATATATTTTAGTTCATATTTTCTAATTCTATAACTGGAATTCGAAGACACTGAGTTATTTAAAACCTCACTGTCCAACCTTTATTTGTGGCCTCAACCTTTGGCAGAACTCTACGGACCCCACCATGTTTCAAACCAGACCTGCACAAAGACAAGATGCTCAGTAGAGAGAAGCGTGTAGGACCCGGGCCACTGGGGAGCAGGGCCTTTTGCTTACGCTTTCGTGACTACTGCGGCACTCAGACTGATGCCACGATACTGCAGAGTCTTCCCCGTTTGAACAAGTAAGCTCTGCACAGACACAGATGCAAAGGATTATCGAGTACACACTTTTCATACTGAGTATTTATTTCCCAGACGCTCTCATCCTATCCCGTAAATCCAAATCGACAAAAGTGACAAAACATTTCAATCACTCTACATCCCCAAATTCTACATAGAAAAAATGTAACGTAAAAACTTATACACACTGATTGCCAAGCTTCTGACCTCAGGGAACCCTAAGGAGTAATTAACAACTCCATGCAACCAGTCATGCACTGAAATGCCAACACAGTTTTAGACAGCAGCAGTCACAGAAGGGGGAACAACATTTTTCACCCTCACCCTTTCCACTCTCCATCATTAGTACTAGAGTAGCTGGTGGTGGAGACCTGACAGCTTTATCACCCAAGCTGCCAGAATTTACAAAGCCGCTTTTAAATTCACGACAGTGCCTGTACAGTCTTATAACTAACTCCTGCAGCTCCTGGGTGAAAAAAAAGAAATTAAATGGAGCTGTGAAAACCAAAATGTCCTGATGAGTTACCACCTTGCACTTTAGATAACAGCTCCAGAGACATTTGCAAGGAAAGAAAAAAATACTCAGAGCCTCAGCCCACATTAGAAGTATAATTCCCGTAGTTCTTTTTCCAGGAAGGTAAGCAGTTATTGCCCCTTCCTTACTTCTGTCTTATATATGCCATTAAGCAGTGCATGGCTGTTTCACTGAGAATGAGTAAGAACAAAGCCAAGAGCAGGCATGCAGCAGCACCACATCCAGTCTGGGAAATTCAGCCACTCCATCTTTCTCTGGCCTGTTTAAAACAGCAACTGGGCACATTCATAGTTATTTTTGTGCCTTGTGTCTCCTCCGGTCATTTATATGAGGCCACACCTGAACACTCCTGAACCCACTTTTTCTGTTTCCATGCTACAGTTTTATATTGACTGCTACAAGCCTGGCTGCCCAACATATGTACAGAACAGTGAAGAATAACACAAATATACATCCCTTGTACAGTCCTTTTGCGGCTGGTAGGGCAGCAAGGAGATGGTGTATCTAGTTTTGAAGGCACACCAGGCCTGTCAGATATCCTGCATGGCTCCTGTGAGTCTGGCTGCAGTACCAGTAGGAAAGTAACCAGCATACGCTGGCAAAAATACACCGCAATCTTCCCCAATGTCGTGTATTAATTTAAAAGACTGATTGGGACCACCACAAATCAAGCTGATGCAGCTCAACAGGGCTGGAAAATAAAACCACGTCCATCATTTTTTTCTACAGGCATTACCATAGACACGTGGTGATTGCATGCTCAGAAATCAATAGCCTATGGAATCAATACTCACACCCATACAAATCTCACCCTCTCTTAAATGATCTGTAGTGTAAGTCATTTCCTAAGCTGTCAGATCTCTGGCTCCTGCCAAGCTATAGCAAGCAAGGTCTTACCCATAAACACATTCCTAAAAACGCTACCGATGTAGAGGAAACATCATCCATCTCGACAACTACAGTAATACTGGCTTGCCTTTGGATACTGCATCCTCACTAGGAAGAGATGGTGAAATCTTTCAGTCCACATCACATGGCCAAAGTCCATGCAATAAGTTCTGAAATCCAGACCTAGCATTGCTAAAATTCTCAGGGAATTCTATGCTCTGCTTTTTATCTTGTTTATTGTGTACAACGAGGTAAAATCTTTCAGCAGGTCAAGGGAGGTTCTCCTCCCCCTCTACTCTGCCCTGGTGAGGCCACATCTGGAATATTGTGTCCAGTTCTGGGCTCCCCAGTTCAAGGCAGACAGGGAACTACTGGGGAGAGTCCAGCGGAGGGCTGCGAGGATGATTAAGGGACTTGAGCATCTCACTTATGAGGAAAGGCTGAGAGAGCTGGGGCTGTTTAGCCTGGAGAAGACTGAGAGGGGATCTTATTAATGCTTATCAATATCTAAAGGGTGGATGTCTAGAGGAAGGGGCCAGACTCTTCTCTATGGTGCCCAGTGACAGGACAAGGGGCAACAGGCACAAACTGGAACACAGGAAGTGCCTTCTGCATATGAGGAAAAACTTCGTCACTTTGAAGGTGACCAAGCACTGGGACAGGCTGCCCAGAGATGCTGGGGAGTCTCCTCCTCTGGAGAGTCAAAACCCTCCTGAACGCGATCCTGTGCAACATGCTCTAAGTGATCCTGCTCAAGCAGGGGGGTTGGACTAGATGATCTCTAGAGGTCCCTTCCAACCTCTACCAATCTGTGAACCTGTGAAAGTGGTGCTAAGAATATAACAATACTTTGACAGTTTAAAAAACACAAATTTTACTTGGATGGGTGGAAGCCATAGGGCAACAAGAGCTCGCAGACGCAATACAAAATACCTTGGTGACTACAAAGAACATAGTTCTGATTTTAACTGGCAGTAGATCGTGGTTGTGCCTTGAGCTGAGGTAGGGGTTAGTATATTAGCACCAAAATAAGGTGGAGAAAACCACAGTTGAAAATAAATCTGCAGTGGAAACTTTTAAAGTACTATTAGGATCAAATTCTCCTCCCAGTGACTTCACAGAAGATCTGGCTCCCATAAATGATAGGCTTTGTCCTACCCCTCTTGCAATGTGAGACTCACCGACAGCCTGGAATTTACAGGAAGTGTATTATATCATAAATGAAAGAAATCAAAGATCGAGTGATTCATCAGGGCTTGAAAGTAAAAACTATATAATACCCACTGTGCAGCAAAGGTTCTGAAGAGTGTAGAAATGAAACCTGAGTGCAGGGAAACACTTAGGTTTTAGCTTTTTTATCTTTTTTGCTTTTTCATTATTTTTTTTTTAAGTCTCCAGAGAGGTCTGCAAAGAAACTTAATTTCAAAGGAGCAGAAGTGAGTAACAGCCTGTGAACACAAGCAGCCCATCAAAGAAAAATGTGCCAAAGAAGAAAAAACAAGTCAGACAGCTCGACAGCCTGTGATTTTCAGTCCCCAAAGCAACTCTGAAGCAACCAAAACAACTCTTCCTTTCCATCAGGATATTACTGTATTAAATGAACCACACACAACAGGGGGATGCAATTCGGCTCTACTTTTCTCCATCCTAACTGTAAACCTGCAGAAAACAAATGCTGACCCACACACATACGTTAATATCATGACAGTTCCTCTTTTCCAAAGGGAATGGTTGGTTATTGTACACCACGAATGGAATCTAACCCAAACGTGTAGTACCAACTGCTGCTTCTAAACCAAAGCATTACATAACTCTTAATTAATAAATTACAACAGCATAGTCGACAATAATCTCACTGTAAAGTTTTTTTCAGCTTTGTGGCTAAGCTGTATTAGCAATGGACCCAGGAAGAAAGGTATTTGTTGTTCTGCTGTTCTCCTCAGGGGAAGCTCAAAGCTTCTTTCAGAAGGGGAAGGAACAATTCTTCTGAGAAGGTGGTGGGTGGAGCAGGGAGGACAAACTTGGTGCTAGGCTTGGGTATTTGGGATTTAAGCTTTAAGTTATACTTTGAATCGACAAGCATTAATTGTTTTGAATCATGCAGGCTGGAAGGGACCTCAGGAGGTCTCTAGCCCAACCTCCCGCTCAAAGCAGTGTCAAACACGAAGCCAGAGCAGGTTGCTAAGCGTTTTAACTATCTAAGGCTTGCCACCATCCAAGCACAGAGACAGCACAACTCCGTAGACAACTTGCTCCAGTTCCTGACTGTCCTCATCGTGAAAAAGTTTTTCCTTAAACCACTCTGAATATTTATTGGTTCAACTTATGCCTGTTGCCTCTCATTCACCATGCACCGCTGGGAAGAGCCTGGCTCCTTCTCCTCCATGACCTCCTCATCGGTCTGGGTGGCTGCTCTTACGTTCCCTCAAAGCTGTTTTTTCTCCAGGCTGAGCCAGCGCTGGTACCAGCACTCCTCCATGGGGAAAGGGCTCCAGCCCTGACCGTCTTGGTGGCTGCTGCTGAACTCACTCCACTTTATCAACTCTTTCTTGTACTGAGAGACAAGCACCAGTCTAGAAGGTGAACTCTTCAAAAATTTCAAATATTTTATTGATGTAAAGTGTAACTTTAAATAAATTTTCTCAAAATCCAACAAGGCTTTGCTGAGAACTGGCCATCATGAAAAAGAAGTCAGTAGATTATTGACATCAGTTAGGATAATGTCCTGTTATTCTACTATTGAAACTGCATCCTCCCTTCAGAAATTCCCAACTGCCAGTTGGTTCTGGGGGTAGTCTCAATTAAGTCCTAACAGTAAATTAAAGCCATCTTATAATTATCGTAGTTTAATCCTTTATAAATCAATGACGAGAACCCTCGCTTATTCATGTTTGGTAGTGATTTCAAATCAAAACTGAATCCTCAGCCAGAATAGCTGTTTCTTCATTTACAAGCATCTGCATCATCACATAATCTGTTGTATATAATCTATAATCTATGTTCTCAGGAAAAAAAAAAAGTGGAAATATGGGAAAACTAAACAAAGGGAGAAGTTCAGGTACTTTGGTTTTACCCATTTCTACAGAGCGATGGGAAGTTGCCAGCAGACATGAAAGGTAGCTAGTTAACTCTGAAACTTGAAGGTAAGTATTTTCAAAACCAATACTGAAAGTAATATAAATTTAACGCCAAACACCCCTATTCTTATTCTTTCCACCAAAGTTGGCAATTCTTTTTAAAATACATTTACAAGGGTATTTGGATATGTTCGGCCACAGGTGACAAATAGGTGAAAGCAATACTAAAATTACTTCAAAGCAGTATTTCTCACGGATAAATTAGCAGCCACCTTTAAGAATTAATTATTATTGAAAACGGCCACCTCCTCCTGTATTGCTGACAGCACCAGTTCATACCAATGTCAGGATTTGCAGATGTGCAATACCTGTCAGATCTGTCCCTATGCCAATAAATGAATGCAGCACATTTCCATGAAAAAAAACCCTGTATTAGGAAATAAATCTGACAGCTACGGGAGCAATACAGAAAGCCGGTGCAGTTGTACCCTACTGCCGCCATTTGCTGCAACAACAACACGGGCTCGCCCCGGTGGGAAGGAAGATGCAGGATCAAATCCCGTGATTTTCAAAGAAAAATGAATTAATGTTTGAAAGAATCATTAATTACAACGCGAGTTGTCGCTGAGCGCCTGTAAGAACCACAAGATGGCGGCGGCCGCCCTGCCGCCCTCCCAGCCGGTCTCTCGCGGGACCGCAGCCCTCCTCCCCTTCCTCTCACGCCCGGAAAGCGGGGCAGCGTGGGTGGCCGCAGCCATGGAGTACATGACGGGGCCGGCGGCCCCCACCCAGGGCAATATGTAAGCGGTGGCGGCGGTGGCTGGGCTCCGGGGGGTGCCGGGGGTGCCGGGGTTCAAAGTGGCGGGCCTCGCCTCAGGGCGCGCTGTTGCCGCGGGGGGGAGGTACCCGGGCGGGCATAAAGCGGGGCAGGGCACGGCTCTCTTAGGCCACAACTTTTCTTAAAATAAATAATAAACCCTACGCGTCCCTTCGGTCCCCGTCGCTGTCACCTCTGAGGGCAGAGCTGCTGTTCGTGACTGACTTTTCCTCCCTGTCTTCCAGCCTCTGCTGCCAGTGCGGCGTGCCCATCCCGCCCAACCCGGCCAACATGTGCGTGGGGTGTTTGCGGGCGCAGGTGGACATCACCGAGGGCATCCCCAAGCAGGGCACCCTCCACTTCTGCAAGCAGTGCGAAAGGTGGGCAGCCGGGCCCAGCTCCCTCAGCCTGCTCCTCAGCGGGGAATGGGCCCGCTGGGCACGGTGGCTAAAGCGGGGCAGCGTAGGCCAGCTCTGTGTGTTTTTGTCAGGTCTCAGGATTTTCCAGCATAATACTGCATTCCTTTACCTGTGGAAAGAGGCAGGTGTTGGTATGTAGGGTCTGGAAAATTAAATGGCTGAGTTTATGGTCCTTGAAAGAAAAAAAAAAAAAAAAGTGGGCAAATTGGTAAGGATGGCGGTAAAAGCGTGAATGCACTTGGCATGAACCTTAATCCTTTGGGAGGCAAAAGTTACAGCTGCATAGTTGGTATTACAACTAAAAGCTTGGGGAATAACTGCTCGTCTTCGGAGTGATTTAATTTGCTCGAAGCAGCTTCGACGTGGTGTGAAATGCATCCTGTATCATAGGTACTTGCAGCCTCCAGGAACCTGGATTCAGTGTGCCTTAGAATCAAGAGAGCTTCTTGCTTTGTGTCTGAAAAAAATCAAAGCTTCGCTGAGCAAGGTGAGTAGCTAACTCTGTTGGTATTTCTTAGCGTGTCTGTCGGTATTGCCTAAAATGAAGTCCAGCTGACTTAGGTAGGGCTTGATCCTTCCAGAGCAGCCGTTTGTACTTGTATAGAGCTTATCAACTGATTTATATTAACTATAGAGAATGGCAATCTGATCTGAAATAACTCTGTGTTAGAATTTTGGAGGATTAGGTAAAGACAGGCTCTAACAAAACATTTCCAAGCATACCGAGGAAGCTACTGCAGTGCAATTCTGTGACTTCAAAGCATACAGTTGTACTGCAGAGTTGTTATTGTGTAGATGGGAGTTGAGCGTAATTAACTGAAGGAAGCTAGCATCTTTTTTAGTGGACCTTAATTTTACAGTTTTCTTTTTACACATTTTTAAAACTGTTTATACAGTACTTGTTCTTACTGGTTTATGAGGATATGAAAGAGGTCTCTATATAGATTAAATTGAAAGTCACGTGTTTAAGTTGAATAAAGTATCCCGTAGGTTCAGAATCTTACCAGAGGAAAAAGTCTGAGATACCATTTTAGGCAAAAAAGTTGTTTTGTTACTGCAGTCATCAAGGTTTGAATTAGATTGCCTTATTGAGCTTCTTGCTTTTAGGTTAGTACTTAAGATACAAAAGATCTTTTGCTGCAGTAAATTTGCATGTTCTACATTTTAGAGATTAAATTGGCTTTTAAGTCCTGAGGAAACCATTATACTGTCCAAATGCTTCATTACATGGCATCCAGAGATAGTGTTGAATAATGTATTCGATTATTCTGGTGTATACTGATACATACATTCTTAATTAAGGTTATTCACTTCCTCAGTTGGTTGAGGAACAATGAACTATACCGTAAGCTTGTATTTTCTGGTAGTTAGAGGTGCACGTTTTTAACCCACGTACTGGTACAACTGCTGGCAGTAGCTCAGTTCTTCTTTCCCACTGGCAGGTCCGGCTGATTGATGCAGGCTTTATTTGGACCGAACCACATTCTAAGAGGCTGAAGCTGAAACTGACTGTTCAGAAAGAGGTAACTGGGGGATGGTACTCTGCGAATGGCTTTAAAAAAGCTTTTAGGGCAAACAGTATGATTTTAGTTATTTATTATTATTGCGTTTTAGAGAAGCGGTTCTCTTCAGTAAAATCCAACGCGTGTTTACTGGCTTATCTTGAAAGAATATTGATTTCATCCTGCCTAAATTTTGTCATTAAAGTGCCATTCATCACAGTTTCAGGAAGGTTGTCATCTGTTCCAGTAAAGTTGGGAAAATACTACTAATATTCGTGACCCAAATGTAGCCATCTGTCACATAGTATAGTATGGAAGTTGTTTCAGAATGTTGTGGTAAACTTGCTTTCTGTCTTGACAGGACTAATGAGGAAACCTTTTAAACTTTTGTTTTGCAGGTGATAAATGGAGCAGTTCTTGAGCAAGTGTTTGTGGTGGAATACATAGTTCAGTCTCAAATGTGTGAAGACTGTCATAGGATTGAAGCGAAGGATTTCTGGAAGGCTGTAGTGCAAGTCAGACAAAAGGTAGAGGCAAACTGAACTGTCATTTGTTCATGGCAGAACTATTGGGCAGAAAACCTTCAGATGATTTTTTTATTTTCTCAGAAAAAGATGTGCTCATGCTTGCACACTGCCACGCTAATACATTTTGTGTTCAATTTTTTTTTCTTACTGATTTTAGCTTAGAAAAACTTTCTCTCTCCTGTCCGGTATTATTAGCGTATTCTTTTGAAATGATGGCTGGCAGGAGGATCTTGTGTGAATTACTGAATATCCTTCTGTATTGTAAGGCAGTGTTAGAAACAGCGGGACAGATTGTTTATAAATACTTAAATCTTCTTTAAAGAAAATGGTATCTTTAGCAACTAGTTACACAAAAATGAGAAACAGAAACTTTAAATAATTTGATGTAGATAGAGCACATCTCTGAAATCTCTTCAGTTACTTGGAACAGACTTTGGACTGTTCCTTCTCTAGATGATCTCTTCATATAAATGTTTATTCTTTAGAGATACTGTATTTGCACTAGACAGTTAAATAACCGTGATAATTTTATCTTTGGGTTTAGACTCTGCACAAGAAGACTTTCTACTATTTGGAGCAGCTGATTTTAAAACACAGGCTTCATCAAAATACACTTCGCATCAAAGAAATCCATGGTAAGTGAGGTGGCTTGTTAGTCTTGAGGTAGAATAGACTAACCTGTTTTATAAGAGAAGAGTGCTTGTGCCAATAGCTGTGTGCAGATAAGCAGCAGATTACTTAGCCTATATATTGTATTTGAAAAAAAAACATACTACTTGAAATAGATATGTTCATCAAGCTTTCTTTTCTTTAAGATGGCCTGGATTTTTATTATTCTTCAAAGCAACAGGCTCAGAAGATGGTTGACTTTCTTCAGTGTACAGTTCCATCTAGGTATATCATTTACGTTCCCTACCTTGAACGCCCAAAAGCTTTTGGGAAATGTCTTTTATCCTTCGCTTTTAAAGATTCTTGTAAGTGGAAGTGTAAGGAACCTGTATTCTAGTTAAAACAGACAAAATCCTTTCTACAGAAGTCCCATGTTTTCCACTTAGCTGTTGTAAAACTAACCCTCGTGCATTCTTCTATTTCCTTAATTTTTGCATTTGTAGCACATAGCTATATACTTTCATTGCTGATTATCTCCTGTTTCAAGTAATGTCCTTTTGCTGCCTGAAGGCTCTATCTTTTATGTTTTATAGATCAAAATCATCCCAGCGTTTGATCTCACATGATATTCATAGTAATGTCTACAACTACAAAAGCACTTTCTCTGTGGAAATTGTTCCAATATGCAAGGTAGCTTCTCTGTTTCATCTTCAGGGTATTGTATGAAGTGGGTGGAGTTTGGTTTTGGTGATGGAGGCCGGATTTATGGTGTATTTGGGGAATGGAGGGTTCTGCTCCCCACAAAGCATGGGAAGTACAGATAGCAGCTATCTGGAGGAAATTACTGGGTGATACTGGGTGGAGAACTGAAAATATAAAGTTTAAAATCTATTTCAGATATCTATAAAGCCTTGGTTAAAAAATAAGGAAATATGAGTGTAAATTATTTTCTGTTTGTATGCAGGACAATGTTGTATGTCTGTCACCAAAACTGGCACAGAGTCTTGGTAACATGAGCCAGATCTGCGTGTGCATTAGAGTGACAAGTACCGTCCACCTCATCGACCCCAGCACTCTGCAGAGTGAGTTAGGGGCTCTTTTCTGCACTATGGCAGCATCTGATTTTTCTGTTGGCACAACTAGTTTGTTTGTTCGTTTGTTTTCATGAAATCTTGTATTTTTAGACCTTAATGTTCTAAATGTATCTATACAATCACTGATGTAGAAATTTAGTACCGAACTAAGACATAGTTCTCTAAGCTTGATTTCCATAGTATCCTATGCTCTCGTAGCATGAGTTTGCAATCTGGGTCATGTCCTAAATACTTGTGTTACAATAACAAACTTGAACAAAATGTGTTTAGCAGTTGCCTTAATTTTGGCTAATGGTTTCTTTTCCTTTTAATTTCTTCGCAAGAAATTCTCTCCCTTGTGATTGCCCATGCTGGTGGTTTTTTTTTCCAGTTGCTGAAATCGACGCTAATACCTACTGGCACCACCCTTTCAATAGCTTGTTCCACCCCAAGCAACTAGAGGAATTTATCATTATGGATATCAGCAGGGTTCAGGAAAAGAAGAAGGGTGCAGGTGCAGGGGCAAGATCAAACAAGGTAGGAGTTTCCCCTTTGTTTGATTCAGTGTTTTGGGCCTTCCTCTCCCCTCCCTCCCCTGCTCAGCTGCGCTTCTGTCTTGAGTCATTCTGCCTTGCAGAGTCAGAACTGTGCTTTTCTGTGTCCTGCCACTGGCAAAAGCTTTTCTCACTAAGATGTGGACAGTGTTTTGGTTTGGAAATTGCACAGGTCTTATGTGTATTCCACTTTCAAATTCTTTTCTGTTGAAGAGTTTAAACTCTACTTGTTATTATCATTATTGAAATTATTTTATATTAGCTTTGCAACTCTTCAATTATTAAATTGTTTGTGTTGAAATGTAGAAGCATTTCTTTTTAATCAGAATTAATGAATTGGGACCAAATATTTTCTTCCCAGTCAAAAGCTATATGTGGTTGAAAATTATGAAGTAAAAAAACAACAACAAACACCAAAAAAACCCCATCTAGTTACAGAAACTGCCCTGGTGGAATTCTTGTGAAAAGGGTCCATTTCCTCACTTTCCTAAAGATGAGGAGTAGCAAGCAATACATTGGATACTTGATGCAGAAATACAAATTTAATTACAAATGTAATTTAAACCAGTAATATAGCAGTGAAAATGTTCTAATAGCACAGCAAGTTAAGCCGCATTTGATTACAAGAGTGTTTTATTTTTCATTCCTCAAGCACACACTGGCTGAAGCCTGGGTACGGAAAACCTCGGAGTTGAATACAGATCATCAGTATTTCTGCTGTACTCACTTGGGACACATTCTGAATCCTGGCGACCTTGTCTTGGGGTCTGTTCTGGTTCTTGGCTTTTATTAAATGATTATTTAATGACTGAATTCTCTGGATTCTCTACAGGCTTGTGTATTAGGAAGAAAGTTTTGAACTGTTCTGATTTCTGAATGAAATCAGCAAAAGGGACAGAATCTTTCATCTTGGCCATGAAGAGATGATCCTAATGCAGAAAGTCTTTTTTGTAGCAGAAGTCATCTTGTGAAACGGACTGTTAGTAATAAGAGAGCTGAAGTATTGATTTAGAGTGCAGATTGGAATAACGGTTTAGACAAAAATAGATGGGAGGGATTTTTAAAATACTAGGCAAGATCTTTTTGTTTGACAGGGAGTATCATATGCAGCAATGACAAATGGCAAATTTTTGTAAGATTAGGCAAAGATTCTCAAACAGGCTTCAACGTGAATGTTGTTGGAGCCGTTGTAAGCCCAACAGAACCTCAGTGCGTATTGCTGTTTGGGCTCAGGAGGCTGGGGGGTGCTACTGAAAAGAATTTGGGAACAGCAGCTTCTAAGCGTGATTCATAGTGTGACAGCTGTGTATTGATGGGGATTTTTTGACTTGCTCTGTAGTTCATTTGGAAACATTTATCTTTCTTAGGAGCTGTAACTTAGACTATGCTGCCCTTTAATACAAACGTGACACATTGAGTTCAATTTTGTAGACTTATGCAGAAGGGTAGGATAAAATACCTGTTTTCATTTTAGATTTGACTTGGCGAACTGCAACTTAAATGACGAGTTTGCCAACAAGATGAACCCACACAATATTCCTGATGTGGTAAGACTGTTTTCTTCTCTGCACAAAGTTCTCTGCATTACCCAGGGGTATTAGGAAATATGATTTGATAATGAATATTCACTAGTTCCATAGTGCCAAAGGAAGAGGGGATATTAATACTGAAATTTGAATAGCATCTCATTTTGAGAATTATTTTCTCACTACTTAAATTTGTGAGTGGTGGTTAAATAATACATTTACTTCAACTTAGCTTACCCTCTGTTGGTTTTATTCAAATTACCATGCACCGTGTGGTGAAAACTTTATTACAACTCCAGTGTCCCTATGCCTCTTCAGGACATAATTCAAAATGTTTGGAAACTTTTGAATTGACAAATGCTATATAAATTCTGTATAACACTGAGTGCCAGACCGACTCTTACCATTTGTTCAGCTGATTTTACAGTTGCCTAAGTCTAGATTTGGTGGTGTTTTGGATTTTGAAAGTGTGTTATCAGTAATATTGAAGGTGTGTATGTATAAATGCTTGCTGGTTTTCACTGCAGGTATTAATTAAGAAGAGCTATGACCGGACCAAACGCCAGCGTCGCAGAAACTGGAAGCTGAAAGAGCTAGAAAGGGACAGAGAAGGCATGGATACAGATGATGAAAGGTTCAGTATCTGCTATGAAGCTTTTCAGTCCCTCCTACCTAGGATATTGTGCCCAGTCTAGAAATAACATTTCTCAGTTTCTGCTGAGGATAAACCCAGTGTAATGCCTAAGCTGACGTGCTGATTGTTAAAGGCCACAAGCAAATGTTGCTGGTTCTGTCTGAGCATGATGCAGGCTCATAGGACAGGTTGGTATCGGTGTTCTTTGAAGAGCAGTATCTCTCTGCATTTTTCCACCTTTCCTAGTGCGAGAAGTGCTTGAAGCATGTGCATCTTACTTAGGCTTATCCTACCTTCACTGCTAAATTTTTAGGGAAAACGGATGCTGAGAACAATGGGCCACAGGGGTTGTTGAAACCAACTAAATCCTGAAATCTTAAAGATAACACTGCAGGTTTTTCAGGTTTGCTGTTGCAAAATATACAAACTATCTTTTTTTTTTTTTTNCCCCTCCAAGAAAAGCTTAAATCACGATACAAGTCAGTAATATCGGAAGCATTGTGTCTGCAGCTTACCATTGGTGTCTGTCTAGCTGAAGGGACACTTTTGTGAACATGCTTGTCACTGGTTTGTTCAGTGACAAAGTTGATAGAGCAACAGCAGATTCTAAATAATGAATGAAATAATGAAATAACTGAGTAGAAAAAATGAGGCAATTAGAGTTAAACAAGGAAAAAATAAATTCTTTGGAAACTAACTAATAGGTGCTAATTAAAAAAAGCAGAATGAGTAGGAAATGTAGGAATGCTATCAGAAGGCACATCTGAAGGACCGTGGATTGCAGTCCTTCCTCGGGGCTTTGTTGCGTTGATTTTATTTTGTCTTATCAATGTGCATAAATCCAAAGGAGGAGTGACTAAATACATTAAGCATCTTTTATAGACAATACCAGGACTTCCTTGAAGATCTGGAAGAAGATGAAGCCATAAGGAAGAATGTCAACATTTACCGAAGTAAGGCTTTTTAACCATTTAATTGCATGTAACTAGATCATGAGTATTGGAGTGAAAATACTTGTACTGAAGTTCTGTATTTGGATTCTTTGAACTACTCCTGCCTAGAGAAATGCTGTAATGTAATAGCTTCAGGTCTTCAATGTATTTCACACGCACTGAACGGATGTTGGTGGGGTTTGTTTGCTTGCATTTAACATGAAAGAGAGAAGTATATTTTCTTGGCACTCAAAACCTCTGCTGAGTGAAGGATTTGATATATAATTCAGTGTCTTCCATGAGGGCAAGTGCCATGGGATTGTTGGTTTTCAGGAGGGATTTGTCTTATTTGTTGGTTTTGGGGTTTGGTGGTTGTTTTGGGGTTTGGTGGTTTTGGTTTTTGGTTTTTTTTTTTCCCTTCCTTCCTGGGGTTGGTCAGGGGGGTTGGCATTGGTGTTCTTTGCTTAGCTGTTTGTTGTTTTTTTTTTCCTGTGCATTTTTAGATGCAGATATTCCAGTGGAGAGCGACACAGATGATGATGGTCCTCCACGAATCAGTCTGGCTGAAATGCTAGAGGATCTCCATATTTCCCAGGATGCCACTGGTGGGGAGGGAGCAAATATGATGACGGAATAAGAATAGTGCATTAGTCAATGCAATAAATATTCCCTTGGTGATGAAGTACCTAAAACATAACTAAACCTTACAGACTGATCACACAAACATGAAAAGATAATGTGATAACTACCACTATACCCCTAAATAATGGTCCCAAATTATTTTATATAAAATCTTCCAGAGAATCGGCAATTAACCTCAAATTTCCGGTGCAAGCATTGCAATATCAGTTCCACAAGTTCCTTCCATCCCTGAGTGCTCTCTCCTTGCTGCTTCTGCAGTGTAAAGACCAGCTGAGTTAACTTCAGGGTTATCCATTGGGAGTAATCATTGTCTTGTACTGAAGACAACTGAGAAGGAAGGATGCCCAGAGGGAGAGATTTTATTCTAGTTTGCAGATTTGTAGGTAGAGTACCTACCTACAGGTTATTGCGTTCACTTCTTCACGTGGGAAGGATTTTTACTGACTTAATCTTTTCGGTACAATGGTTTGAAGCCCTTGATGAAATTGCTAGATTATTCCATATAACTATTTTTGGGAAGTTCAAGAATGTATATTCTGTTCTTTTGGTAAGGGAACTCCAAATATACATGTTTACACACACAAAAAAAAACCCTTCCCTGTAAATCAGTTGAAGATGCAGCCCTTGATCAGAAAGACTGGAAGCCTCTGTTAAGTATAATGAATATTGCATTGTACTGTATTCCATGCCTGTATCAGTGGATTAAAAGCAATATGCATAATGTCTAATTAATATACCAGGTATGAACTATTAAAAACTATACAGGTATTTTTGGTCCATTTTTTATTTAACTTCAAAATCAATTTCACTCTGCTGCAAGCTCCAAGAGGACATAAGGTGTAGGAGGACTTAATTATATTCATCTGGGTTTAATTCACTTTACGGCACAAAGGTGGTTCAACAAAAAAATTACTAAGAGTTTATGTGCATATACATTTGATTTAACTCAGTATAAATATGGAAGCATAGCATAGCAAGAGAGGTTTTGCCAGTGCGTTTTTTAACTTAACGAAAAAAATCTTCCCAAATAACTGGTATATGAAAAGGAGAGAAATACTAATAATGTAAAGTTGAAAAAAACCCCAGAGATGTGGAGGACTCATTGAGCAGGGTACTGATGATTCTTCTGTCAAGGATCTGTACAGCTCAAATGAGAACACCTGGTGTAGTTTGTTACTGCTTGTAAGAGAAATACACAGGGCTGAAAATCCGCTGTTTCTCTGTAGTATCCGCTGAGGAGCTGTCTGGAGCACTTCCCTCTATTTCACTGTACTTGACAGCTTTCCAGGGCCTCAAGGAAAAGAACTGATAAAGGAGTTTTCAGTGTTCAAGCCCCTGCCAGGTGAGCGAAACTTTTGCCTTATTCTTTAGTTCAAGTGTCAGCTTTTGACTAAGTGTTTGTGAACATGTGTGAATCTGCTGGATTGCAGGCTTACTGTCTGGGCCCAGGCAACGTGCCAAAGGCAGCAAAAGTAGTTTTGATTGTAAAAGGCAGAACTAGGTTTAGTTATTGTTAGTCTGTCTCACAATCCTGTAATCATCCATTTGTAAAAGAGCGTTAGTGGCAGTTTGGAAAAGCAGTTTTGATGTAGGGAAGCTGTAAGCCGTCTGTTGGCATTGTTAGCAGCTCAGCCGTCCCTTAGTGCCATCTTTTACTGCGTGTTTGCGTCACGCTGAGCTCTTCTGCTTCCACTCTCAGGAGCTTTGTCAGATTTTTTTACTATGCAGAAGAGCAGTTAAGAAAAATCCATAAAGCTACTGAGAACTAAAGGTGCGATTTATCTCATGACCGTAATTTAGTTCAGTATAGGGAAGGCAGAAAACTGGGCTTAAATATTTCTGAGAATGCAGCTGCATAGCTAACCTGAAATACTACTACAATAAAAACGTTTTACTACACATATTTTACCGTAGTTACACCCACCAGTAGTTTTGAGGAGATGTAGATACATTCAGTTCTAGCAACCATGAGGCCAAAGCTGTGGAAACGGAAGAACTTTAATGTGTAAGCTGTGTAGCCATGAATGCGTTCTGTGTCTGGATGAGATGTGGCTTGGCTTGTGATTTTTCTGACGGAGAAATGACCAAGCCTTGATCCTGTGTACTTTAGTAATAAGCTTTGTGTTGCTGGCAGGTGACGGGGTTGTAATAAAAGCTTGTTTTAAACTATGCTGTTTTGATCAACCCTTTTCCTTCCTCTCTCATGTTTTCCTGCTTAGTGTCTCTCAGCTATGTCAGATGTATTGCTGTCTTGTCTGTCGTCCTGTTTGTTACTGGAGATGTCCCTCTTCCTTTCCTGTCCACGGTCTGTTGCCAGTCTGTATTAGGTTTCAAGCATCTTTCAGCAAGAGCCTTGTCTGGAAAGATCTCGTGGTACGGATGTTAGGTAAACAAGTCATAAATCTAAGTATATTGCTTGGCTTTTTGTGTGTTTGTTCGCTAGCTGGTAACACATAGTAACAGCTCTCCAATGAGTGCGTAAGCTGTGTGTAGTTGAAACCAAAGTTAGTTCTAATTTTAGGTTCTCAAGTTTACAGCGTCCCTTTAACATTTAAACAGTTGGGAGCCAAAAGAGGTGTAGATGGCGTATCAGCAAATGAAATGTTTGCCGAGGTCTTCTCACTGGCACCGGAGAAGTAATTTGACAAAAGAGACGTAATTCACAACAGATGAAAGGCTGCCGCTTACTGCATCTCTTTCTGAAAATCTCTGTCTGTGGATTGAGCCACAGCTTAAAGCTCCTCCCCTGTCATATATACAGAAGTTGCTTCAGGATTTTAAGTCATAACTGCTTAATGATTAATTTGCACCCAGATTTTGACGAATTGTGAATCAGAAGAGTTGAAGCTTAACATCCCACTAATATGCTTGGGGAGGAGGAGGTTGCTTTTGAGATGTGAATATACGTGCATGTGTGCATACCAGATTGGCACAGAGCATGTGTTACCGCAAGTACCAAGCAGTAGCAGTTTGTGTAGGAATTTATGAATAGGAACGCAGGTGGAAAACAGTTGTCTGAAGTAGTTATGTGATGGATAAGTTTGACATGTACTTACCACACATAGTAAGCTGGTAGTAAGACTAAACAGAAAGAATACTTTTTAAAGTATTAAAA
>VXBL01003291.1:1025683-1060029 GCA_013400195.1 Aramus guarauna
AAAAAAAAAAAAAAAAAAAGACAGTGCAGCCAGCTGATGAGATTCTGTTTCAGCAAAGAAGTTTGTCCTTCAAAGCAGCCAACATTTTGTGCTTTCAGAAGCAAGGCTTTTACCGTGAGAAACCAAGTACGGCTTGGTACAGCCTTCCAGCCCTGTCGCTGTGGCTTCCCTGGCTGGGAATGGCGGGAAGCAATAGTTGCTTAAGCGAAGGGAGTTTCACTTGTTTTACTCCCCAGTGAATTGCTGGGGGAAGAAAGGAGACAGAAAATGCAAGACTAGATCTAAACTTTGGCAGAGCGTTAGTGGTGAATTTCTATTTTAGTTAATAGTGAATCACTTCTTCACAACAGCTGTAGCAGTGCAGTATCTCCTGTGAGCACTTGATGTATTCCTGCAATTCTACATTTTATTGAAATGCAAAGTTCTTCTATCAAAAAAACCGAACAAAAAAAAAAACCCAAAAAACCCAAACAACCAAAAACCCCTCATTTGTCATNAAAAAAAAACAAAAAAAAACAAAAAACAAAAAAAAAAACCAACCAAAAACCCCTCATTTGTCATGGGAGAAGCTGTCCAGAAGTTTGTATTAACTGTCTGAAAGTTTTGCTCAGAAAATGGTGGAGAATGTCATGTTGTGTAAGTCAAACCTTACAGCACAAAAACTGGATGATTGAGGGAAACAAAAACACAGAAAGGGGTGGTTTGGCTTTGCCAGCGCTACTTTTTGAACTTTTTTCTATAGAAAAACACAGAGTCTTGTTCTGTATTGATGATGAAAAGCTTACAGATGAAGATTTCACCTTTGCTTCAAAAATCTGTTAGAATTTCTTTACGTAACTACACAAGATCCCAAATATAGTTCAGGTGGAAATTGTTCAGGTGAAATATTTACTGGAAAATACTGTTAAAGTTGTGTCATAA
Source organism: Aramus guarauna (assembly GCA_013400195.1). Lineage (NCBI taxonomy): Eukaryota > Metazoa > Chordata > Aves > Gruiformes > Aramidae > Aramus > Aramus guarauna. The sequence goes on from VXBL01003291.1 coordinate 1,026,605, forward strand.
AACTGACATTACTTGCACTTGAAGGACTGTTTCTGTGCTGATTTTGGGAAATTACAAGCTGAGGAATACAGTGCGCACCAGGTGTCGTTGAGATACTGATCTGGTGGAGACTTCTAACAGAATCAACATTCTTTTAGTGTCTTTTATTCTTAGAAGTAGCTTAAATGTAGGGAATTACGGCGCAATGTCATGTCATAATTTTTTCCTTAAAGAAGTTAGACTAGTGGTTGCTTCTGGTGTTTGGTTGGTTGGGTTTTGGCTGGGGGGAACATCCTGAGAAGAGCCTGGCTCCATCTCCTTTGCTGTCTCCCATCAGGAGAGATGGATACGATCCCGCGGAGGCATCTCTTCCCCAGGCTGAAGAATCCTGGCCCACTCGGCCTCTCCTCCTGTTGGAGTGCTGCAGTTGTGGCAGAGGGGAGGAAGGAAACAGTGAGCCGATCACGCCATTTCCAAACAGGGCACATGGTTTGGGAAAGCCTACGCATAGAAGTAGTGTTCATCCTCTCAGACCGCTTTGAAAAAAAGATTTTTTTTTTATCCAGTTGCTGAGAATCTGATGTGGGTAAGTAGTGTTGGACAAACTCATTTTTCTTTTTGTAACTGAACTGTGCTGAAGATGGAACACAAAGTGCTGGGTGTGTCGTAAGGATCTTTCTAGGAATGGCCAAACACACGTTGCTTGAAAGGCAGCAGCGTCTTGGTGGAGGCGCAGGTCTCACTTCAGTCAGGAGGCATCCGCAGTGGCGGGCACTTGCCGGTTTTTCTGTAGAAGTTACCATAGAAAAACGGAGATGTGCCTGTGATTAATGTGATCGTCCACCTGATGTCACTATTCCTTCACGTTGGGGGCCCCAAAAGCAGTCTGTTCAGCTGCTCTAAAGAAAAGATGGCTGTAAACTCGGAAAAACTTGTTTATGCCAATGTAGCTCCTAATATTTTCATTTAAGTGTAAAATAACATAACACCAACCTCAGGAAAAATAAGACAAAAGCTGTTTTGATCTTGATGCTAAAGGAGTTATTCCAGGCAATCTGCTCCTCCTGCCGGCAGATTCACCCCCACTTACACTTTGCCAAGGCCACTTATTTTAGCTGCATTCTCCCAGAACAGTTAAATATAGGGGTGAGACTCATGTGTTGGGTTTCAGAGGGGTTTTGGCAGTGTTTGCTACAGCTTGTTCCAGAACATCATGGTGTAGTGAAGAATATTATTGCCTTCAGAATTTACTGACGTTTTCTGTACGTCACCTTCATCGTAAGCTTCGGATGGGAACCTGGTTAAGACACGCATGAAACAGGAGATGAAGTTTAAAACTTGTCAGGATCTCAGTTCCATGATGGAAAAAAAAAACCATAATCATTGAGAAAGAAAAGTGCCTTTGTGTAATTTGAATATTCAGCTTTATAAAATGAAATGATTACGTATGACACAAATCCACAACTAATGTACCTTTTCATAGCAACGAAGAAAACATTTCAGATGCACCAAGGACTGAAAGGACTTGAGAGACTATTTTAAAGTAATCCATGCTCAGTGACAAGCTTTGTAAGATAGAAGGAAACTATTTAAGCTGTAAATTATTTGGCAGGTTGTTTGTATACTACTTAGCATGATGAGATTTCATGCTGTATGGGCTGTAACAATTAGGATTAACAGTTTTGTTATTAATGTAAATCTTTGTTAATTCATACCTTTTTGTAGGGCAGACCTGATAGAAAGGGCTGCAATTTTTCACCTATACCTCTGCAGAAATGAAGTCATGCTAACATATGAAAGCTTGACATATTTAAGCTAGTGTGAATGCCACAGAAAAGTCTTGAAGTTGTCATTTGAAGCTCTAGGTTTGTTTTAGACTTTTCCTTAAAAGTGAATGATCATCTGAAGCCTAAGCCAGAATCAGGCCCTTTAGGAGTCCTCAATCCCCCGAGTCGCAGAGGTGCTGAAGCGCTTTGCGTTGCGCTGCCTAGATCCGAGATTCCCTGACAGAAGCCTTGCTCAGAGGTAGGTGCGCAGGTTCCCAACCCAGCAGACACAGAGTTAGTCCCACAACGGCGGATTTGCAGGAGCTGGCACGCTGAGAAAGGAGATGCCAAAGCCAGCCCGGTGGAAGTGCTCACATGAGCTCCAACGAGAGCAGTCGCACTCGGGCCGCTCTTCCAGCTGGCTGTTGGAAGCAGCTGCTCCTCAGCCTCCCAAAATCCCTGAGCTTCCGTGTTTCCATACCTGTGTGCTAAACTCCCCAGTCTAGCAGGTGGCTGGTATTGCCCAGGACTAAGATCCAGCAGAAGGATGTGTACGCTCCAAGTAGGATTTAAAAGGAATTCTCTTCGATCCAAATTGTGACAATGCTGAGACAGCTGCTGTTTAACCTTGGCAGCCTCTGAGCTCCATATATAGCTCAGTCATTCAGCGCTGTTTCCTCCTTGCCTGAATTTGCTCTTTCCCAAAGCCCGCGATCTTCAGCCTGACACAGTCTCTTGGAAGGGTTCCTGTTGCTGTGGCTTTCTCGCTCTGTAACAAGGTCAGCCTGAGTTAAAACACTTGTAAAAGTCTGGCTATTCATAGCTACTCTAGGTTTTCTCTAAGTTTGATTTGACTTTTTAATATCACTTTCAGTAATATAGACATAAATCTTCTATAGGTGTCACTGATCGGTAGTGTACGGTAAGAAACTTCCAGCGCCACTGTTATGACGCCAAACAATAGGTTGGTAATATCTGATGCAGTTGAGATCATACACAATTCCCTGCAGTCTGACAGGATATGAGATACATACAAGATTATTTAATCTCAATAACAAATTCTTTTAACCTAGGTTTCTAGTATAATTTTTAAAAAATAATTGAAAGTCAAGTTGAAGCATTAATGGCCTTTAATGCATCACTTCATTATGCAGAGAAATTAGCCATGCATCAATGTGAAAGTGAAAGCAGCCCTGGGTATCTTCAGCTAAGTCTTCCAAATGGAAAAGGTTGTTACAGGATATGAATGCTTATGTTAGGGCTTAGCTAGGTGAGGACCAGGTGCTTTAATCGGGCTCCTCGGGGGAGTAGTAACAGCTGTACCAGATCTATAGATAGGAAGCTATGCACCGGTTATAGGCTTGGGAGGTAAAAGGTTGGTGCAGTCCTTTTGCCTGAAATGTCTTGGAATGTGAGAGCTTTGGATAGAAATTCCTCCTGTCCCTGGGAAAGCCGTCACATCTCCTGTGACCTGAGTGCCGGGTCCCCTGAACCCCAAATTGGTCTGTGAGGTGGGTCACAAACTCACCTACCGAATGCGTGATGGAAACCAGTCAATGCACGTCAAAAGGTGATGGTGTTTGAGTCCCATCTGTCCTACAGGAATGCTGTGGCCATTAGCCTGCTGGGTCTCTCTCCTCTTTTTAAGGTCTGTGCAGACCCAGCCGGCAAAGAGAACTCCTGAGCTCCTGTGGGATGAGTGGGAGACAAACGCTGAGCTGCTCTGCTGCTGGCCTCTGTTCAGTGAGGTACCTACAATAAATCTCTGGCAAACTTTAGGAGCCCCCATGCCTCTAGTTTTAGCTGCAAATAAATAGTGGAAAACCTGCATTATGATATTATGGACCATGTATTACGTATCTAAGCTGGAACAGGGACAGTATTCTTACATACGTTTCCTATAGCCTTCAGACTACACCAGGAATGATCCCATTATACATAGTGTTAACTCTTGCCTTTGCAGATATATCCTTTTGAAGAAGTGATGCAGAGAGGAAGAGAGGCAAAGCCCTCGGCTCCTCACAAACATTCATTATTTCAAATTCTAAACTTTGTTCCTCCGAAAAAAAAAAACCTAGAAAACTGTCTGTGTAAATACTATTCTATATGATATTTACACGGTATACTGGAAATGTCACCAAATAGGTGGAAGTAATTTTCTGTAACAAAGACAGCTATAGCTAAGCTCTTGCATGATTTAATTTCAGCTGAGCAGGAAAGTTAGGCTGACAGTTTCAGCTGAGCAGGACTGAGTAATTTAAGGTCAGCTTTGTAAAGGGAAACAGATCTGCTGTAAACTCAACGTTGTTCTAAACAAATACATGCAAGATGAAATGAATACCTTCTGCGGGATGCAGAGGTTATTAAGTGCTGACAAGCTCACCTTACAAACAGGATTTTCAAGTCAGATAATGAACAGCTAAGATAAGAACTCAAATTACGCTCAAATGCAAGTAATAGTATAGACAAAATGCATACATTGTGTAGCAAAAACAATTAAAAAAAAATAAAACAGGAGAATGAACCTACTTTAGGCCTCCAAAAACTGTTACAAGTAATCAGTAGCAGAGGAGGTAAAGTTCTGTGCAAAATCATCATCTTTGTTGCCTTTAGGAAGTTTAAACTATTTGGATGGATAAAATACAGATTATAGTTTAATGAGAGATAAGCTATAAAACTCCTACAGTAATAAACCTTCTTAATGAGGATGCTGTGAATCTGCCATTGCGTGTTATAGCAGTAAAGATCAAACAGTTCATAGTGAACAGCATGAGTAGTTTTATTTTAGCAGGCATTTATTATTTTGTTCTTTAGCTTCAACTCTTGCTGAACCAGTGTTGGTGGGCTGTGCAATTTAAATATGAGATTCCTTTTAATGAGTCAGTGAAACAGTGATCTGCATGGTGCTCCGTGTCATCTGCACTTTCCTTTTTAATGTATAGCACCACAGTGATGTAAACTTCCCCTGTATAAACACATGAACTGGGAAGTTGGATCTATTCACAATGGTGGGGAGTGGAAATGCCGTTAGAGTACCAGATTGGTTCTATGTCAGAAACTTACTTGGTCAAATTAAGACTGCGTGTTAACTCCACGTACGCAAATACTATAATTAATTCCTTTATTGACAGCAAGTGACTAAGCAGTGCGTATTGCATATGCAGGTGTACGCTGTGGTCAACAGGGCTAGGAGAGAGCTAAGAGAGAGCAACAAGTGCTTCTTGTTTATGTGTCTGATCGATAATAAACCCCTGCAAACAGCAGCTGCAACCATCTCATCTCCTGGGCACACACGCCCAAATGCTCAATCCACACGGACAGGGGAAAACAGGCATGTGGAATTAGTAGCTATCTAGTGTGGTAGGCATCAGCATTGAGGATTTGATACTCTCTCGAATCCTCAAGATTCTCTGACAACGTTTAGAAGATGAAGCAGCCACCCCAGTATCTAACAACCAACCTCCTACTCACGTAGGCTCTGTGTGTAGGAGTGTCTCTGCAAAAACTGTCTGCAGATGGCTGGCCTGTCTCTGCGGGAAAGTTGGGTAAAAAAACCCCTTTGCTTGCCCTTGGTTGTGCAAGGAACTTTGGCGAAGTGGGATGGAAATGTTGCTGGTGCTAGCAAGATGTCTCCAGGAACTGAGCTCAGTGCAGGTGCCCTCACATAAGGGTGTGCAGGCAGGAGTTGCTAGGAATAGTCCATTTCCTGTTCCTCTTGAAATACTTTCCGCTTCAGCCATACGATAGCAAATCAGGATTTGCAACACTCATCACTAGGTTTAAGAAACAAACGTGGCACTCACTGCAGGCTGTACAAACTGGCACAAACTCTGCTGGCTGAAAAAAATCTTGAAAAGCATTGAAGCAGTCTGTTACAGTAGTCTTTGTTCCACGTCGGGTAGCGTCTTTTCTCCCACAGCTGGGAGAAATGCTGTATCAAGTTCATGGCTAGTTTGATAGACACCAAGTTATACCAGTGCCTGACCTTGATCAAATTTACCTTGCCAGGTGAGCAAGCGCAGGCCTGACATTAGCAAATCTGGAGCCACGACCTTATTTTATCCATTCACTGCCTGGGGCTGCTGGTCAGAGTGCAGCTTCCAGCAGGGAACCTGCCCAAGCAGGTTTGTGTTTTGAAACTGAAATTGCAAGGTGGAGTTTGCGTGTAGTTTTAAAATCCTATTCTGTAGATGAGACCCTTGGTGACATGCAGGGATAATAAATTAATCAAGAAGTTGGGTGGGTTTTTTTTCAACTGCTACTCAGCCCTTTGTTTCCTTCTTTGCTTTTGCGTGCTTTCCTAGCTCTGATTCACAGAGCTGAGCTGGGATCTTTGCTGCTGTGGACTGGCACAAAGAGCTGCAGCGGCATCGCTGTCGCTAGCAGACACGCAGGAGCCAGTCCCTGTCGAAGGACTGTGGCGTGCAAGCAGCGCAGCTCAGCAGACACCATCCCACGCCAGCAGTTGCGAAAGAGGTACCAAGGCACTTCAGGCAACCACAACAAACGCCAAGTGGGTTGGCACTGGAGAGACGGGGAAAGTCGGCAATAAACAAAAACACGCCACGGGTAAGAGTTCCTACTTCTGCAGCCTCCTGTCCCATTCCTTAAGGTCCACAGATACTTTGGATGAGTGTGTAGAGCCTTCTGCTGTAACGTAGACACAGCTATGGTGGGCTGCTCAGCCACTGAGCTTTCTTCTCAGGAATGTAACGCAGCATGTGCACGTCTCTCCTGCACATATAAGGCAAAATACTGCATTTACTTATCTAAGTTATATCTACTAACAGTTTTGAAACAAAATTATTGTCTTCATAAATAGTCTAGTAATTGAGATGGCTAAAATACTGCATTTCCCTCTTCTGTTCCTAAACATCAGTAAATGCAATATACATACTGAGCATGAAAGCTGCTAGGAGCAAATGTAAGCTATTTACTGCTTTAGCCATTGTATTACTTCAATAAAACATACAACTGGATTCTAATCTGAAAGCATTACATAGATGATTTTTTTTTTTTTACAAACTTAGAGATTACTTGGGTACTGTCAAAAGAGTTGTAAGTTTAAGCTCAGCTGCCCTCATTTTCCTGAATGAACTATTTTTATATCCTGTTTTCCTGTAATTATAAATTGAGTAAGTAACTGGATCTGATGTTAAGATGACAAATAACATAATTAGTGTCTTCAATTTTTGGTCTATGCCCAAATCTCATTTCATAAGTCATTTGATTGCCACTTACTAATAACATCCTATTCTCTTGAAGGAGAGGACATTCTAGGAGCATCTCTGCGCTCAAAAGATGTAAAAAAACCTCAGTTTGTGTTGGGTGAGGGCAAAGTTGCATTTATGTTGCCCTGTATGCGCCTTGTTACTACTGTTTTTCCCCTGGGCTGACAGTGACCACCAATTCTAGTTGCCAAGTGAATTTATCGGCACTTCAGCCCTGGCAAGCTCCAGCCCATGCCTGCCGTAGCAAGCCGGCAGCACAGGTATCTTGTGTTTCTAAGGCTGAAGCTTAAAAACCAGGGACTTTTTGAAAAAAAGCCAATCGCAGGGTGCCCAGCACATTAGTTACAAAGTCTGCAGTCTCAAGAGTTCACGTTTCTGACACTACTCAACAGGTAAGAGTAAAAAAGGAGGGAAAAGAGAGGGAGTAAGGAGTTTAGATCAGAAGGAGAGACATTGTATTGTCGGTAGGGTTTTTATTGTTTTTCAACTGAAATGTCCCTACCACAACTGAATTATGTACATTCTGTATATGATGTGCATGCTTTACCAGTCTTCTAGATGTAAAACAAAAATGATCTTTTTTTGTAAAGTCCAAGAAAATGAGAATTTTATTATAAATTTTCATGGAAGTAAATCCCCACATTTTTAATAAATCAACTGCATTATTTGCATAATGATGATGAACCAGTCAAGTAATTCATTGTATTAAATAATTGAGGCAAACTAAATAAATAATAAAATCATTCTATAAATACATACATACCAAGCTTAGAGAAGCAGCTTATAGTTGTATAGTATTGTGCAAAACCTTCTGTGTACACATCTCTCCTGTCAGCAAAGCTATGGCAGACAAGAACAAATGCATGCCATAGAATTTCTCAAGATGACAACTCTCCATATCCCAGCAGCTCTCCCTGGAATAACAAAACATGCAGCACAGTTGTTTCTGTCCCAAATCCAGCCAGTCATTAACATTAAAAGCTCTTCAAGAAGCAGTCAGTCAGACAATAAAAACAAGGACTGATTGAAATTGTTTTGGTAAAATGAATTGCTGTCACAGAGTCCCGGAATACAGAAGAACACTAAGAGATACTGCAGAATAAACCAGTATTTACACACACCCCAAACCTGTTTCTAAACAAAAACAGAGTGTTAAGAAAAACACTTCTTTGATCCAAGAGTCAGTGTCAGGTTGCCAATGTTACTTCACAATAGAAACAGTATTTTCATGTTGGCTTCCAAATAAGTGCAAGAAGAACTGAAAAGCCGTGCTGATGTGGACAGGGACAAAGATGTAAGCAGTGTATAATACCATAACTAACATAGTGATGTTGAAAGTGTAGAAGAGCAGTTTTTCCCAGGGCTCCATGAGATAGCTGCAGGTGATCAGTTCGAACTGGCAGTACAGCCAATAGATATAGTTCTTCATGCTCTTAAAATCCATCTTCAACTTTGTGCCGCTTCTGAAAGCCTTTCCTGTTACAATAAAGGATAGTTAGTAGAAATAGAAACCTTGCAACAACAAAAAAAATACATAAAAACATCATACGGGCAGCAACTCCACGCTACTCAGCTTGCTCATACTGACCATTTTTAGTAAATGATGTTTTGAAAACACAAAAGATCTAAAATTCCAAGATCACAAATGCCTTTTAAAGCATAAAACATGACCAGATAGTAACAAACTAGCAACGAGTTACTCCTTTACCCGTCCCATAAAACTTCATTTGTATTCCTTTTTCTTTCCTGCATTCAGTTCTGAACACGACAGTCCAATTCAGACCACTGTTTACTGGGCACCAATTTTTACTGAGGAGGCTCCACAGTATCTCTTTTTTCCCAGAAATCGGTTGCCCAATAATTGTTGCAATTCTGTTCTCCAACCCAAACTCTACTTTCATAACTTTGCCTTGCTCTGGATTATTTAAGACTGTTGAAGCAGCTTAATTAAAAAAGCACTTCAAACCCTCTCTTCTTCACCACTCCTGGATTTTGACAAAGAACTTGTCTGGCTAGAAGTCTGATTTCTTCTTCTGCAGACTGAATTTTATGTCTTATGCTCCAGTTGCTGCTGGAATGCAAACTAGGAGCACGCAGAATCCCACACATACACAAGGAAATTATACACAGATTATCCAGCTTGATTGAATTGATCTGTTGCCAGAATATACATTTATTTTAAAGCTTTGTGTTCAAATTAATGCTAATGATTATTGAGTGTTACATTATATAGTTACCAGAATACAGAACTGGAGAGGTAAAGGGAAAACAGAACTATTTCAGTTACTGGTGCTTCCTGTCATTTGGTAAATGAAAGGAGACAAAACAAAAACTGTGATTCCCCACTTTTTAATTGGAAAATTAAGAACTTCTGGTAGTGTCAACATCTGGGGGAAAAAACCCTTATTCCACAGAAATTAAATACAACTTCATAGATCTCTATAGAGTGGGATTTTATCCTAACAAAAAGCCATTTCCTAAAGCTTTTAGAAAAATTTTGCCTCACCTTTTCCATTTTATTTCCATAGCTTCTCTGCCTCTTTCCTGCCTGACAGGTGAGATAAACTAGATAATGTTTCTTAGTTAAGAATTAACTACTTTTAGCACTATCCTTACTATACCCTTCACATTTCTGTGCATTACATGCAGTCTTTACTAAATCTACGTTATCCTTAAGCCTCTTAACATCAAATGTATTGCCAAGTTACTTTGAGGAAAGACTTTTCTTACAAAAAAAATGATTCTGTAAGAAGTAGAACTTACCTCTTCACTTCTCCCCGATGATAAAACGTCTAGGTGAGAGATGCTTCCTAACACTTCTGCCTTTTACAGCTGAGCAGCTCCTATACAGATTGAGAAGCAAAACCAATTAACTTTGATCCTCAATTACAGAGTGTGTCCTCTGTACCCCGCCCTTCTTTACTATTGCTAAAAACTCCTCTGGCCAAAGCCCTCTGCATTATGCAACAAGGACAACCATTGTCTGGCTTGGTACCGTGCTCTCATGGCAGCATTAATTTGATAATTTGTACAAAGCCAGAGTTCAAGAACTGCAGGCAGGAAGGAACAGACAAGGCTAAAATACTATTTAGAGCTATCAGCAAAAAATGTTTACAATTAGTCCCTTCCCAAATTTTTAATCTCAAAAAATATCTGTGCTCTGTGGGACTTTACGATGCAGGCTGCCAAAGTTCCTACAAGGTGCAATTTGATGTCCATGCAAAAATATGGTGTCAGAGTTAAGTGGCCACAAAAATGTAGCTCAATTAACATGTCACAGGAAAGTCTCCCGTGAAGCCACCACCTCCTGCAACCTTTGATTACTGCCACTTTCAGACAGTTCCCAGTCTTCTCTGCATCGGTATCTCCCAGCCCCGTATTCGCACCTCAGTAGTCGTCACCCAGAAAGACCAGAGTGGAGAGAATACACGGACATGATTTCTGCAGGGAAAAGATGGTGAGTTTTTCTTAAACATACTACAAAGTAAAACCAAGCCACAAATACTTGAGGCATTTTAATGATCTAATTGGAGAAGTAAATTAGGTAGAAATCTGCATAATACAGTATATTCTAAACTGCCTGCCTGCAGTCAAATCATTTCCAAATATGAATCAGCTTCATTTTGGGAGAATATGCCACAAGCAATGTCTAAGGCATCTGAGCCTCACTGTCCTTCCCTTCCTTCCCAAACACCACCTGAGCTGATATACTACTAAATGCTGACCTACTCCCTCTTTTTTTTTTCACCCATAGTTTTCAAGAAATTAAAATTTTCTGTTTAAAAACTGTCCATTTTCCATAGAAAACTCAGAAATGGTAAACCACTACCCCTGGCAGCAGCAGTCAGTATGGCCCATGCCCTCCCTTTCTCCTGCAGAGCCGGGTGTCTGCCACAAGAGTGCATCTCCTGAGCTGCACCAACTACGACATCGTGGAAGACAAAACCTAGGTTGGGGTCTAGAGAATGGACTCATTAAATGTGAAATGTAATTGCCCTGGAGTTCTGCCGCAGGATTATTATCTTAAGAGTTTCTACTCTGAACCAGATTTTCAAAGCTACATATTTCAATGGTGTATGGAGGGGTGGGGTGGCAAGAGGAGTTTTTTAGGGGTTTTTTCCCCCCCATGAAAATGTTGGTGAAAAACAACACTGTTGATTTTATACACAGGAGAAACAACATTTGACTTCCATACTGCCCATGTTCTCAGCAAGGCCAGCATCCCTGCTTCATGTTACTCACCTCCTCTGCGAGGTGGATCAGCCTCTTCTGAATCCTTTAGCGAGATGCAGTGGCAGAGCACCTGTTCCCAGGGCAGCCGAAGGCAGGGCTGTCACCTCAGTGCTCTCTGAATCCTCCCCAAAAAACATCTGCATAAAAGGCAGGAAAACTCAGGTAGGTACTTCTGCCATGCAAAACTGTACAGATGTTTTCATTCTTTTCAATAATTCTCCAGCAGTTCTTTCAATAACAAATTCCCTGAGTTGAAACAATGCAGAAAGTGAGACGACTCTGGGTTTGCTTTAGTTCTAACAGCTTCAGAAAGTTTTTACCTGACAGCTGAGAGCTATTGTGAAAGAGATAGGTGGTAGTGCAGAAGACAAGGTGATTTCAGAGACATAAAACATTGTGGTAAGCAGAATCCATTCCCGACGTGATGCTGTAAGCAGATCTCAGATGGTGGTATGTAAAGTCCCCAGGCATCCTCTCCTCCTCCTCTCTGAGCAGCCACCCCTGCTGCTTTTCCCAGCTTCTGCCCCAAGGGGAAATAAGAACTCATGAATGCCTTTCACAATTTGTAATCAGACGTTTATAGCTTCACTCAGAATACAAAATTTGCCTGAAACATCTACCTTTTAAGGCACTTTTAGCCTATGTGCTTTAAAATACTTTTCCACACACAGAGAAGAAACAGAAACAGTCTTCAAGATAAAAAACAAACAAACAAACAAAAAAAAACCCTAACCAAACAACAACAAGAAAAGCAGACAAAACCATACTGCTACATTTGGTAAGATGCTGTGATGGATGACTGCAGCTGCATGGAGAAAGCATTTTTTTGCAAAGATCTTACTCTGCAGAGCAGGAAAGAGACTCTCCTGGGTAGCACTCTGTCCCAAAGGGGCTGGTCCCTTGTTTTCAGGTCTCTCAATCGTGTTGCCCACACAATTAAATTTCAAAGCCTCTTTTTACTGCTTCTCACTGTGGTTTCCAGCCAAACAAATTCAAACACAGCCATATAAAAGTCATATAGTGACACAGCAGTAATTCTTCCAAACAAGGGAAGCATGAATTAAAAAAGCAAACCAGAAGCATTCAAATTACCGCTGCACTACAGGAAATTACCAGCCCTCTTTTTTTAAGTTCAGTGAGGTTCCCCATATGGAAAAGTGGCAACTTCAGGTTTATACAGAATTTAGCAGATTATCTCCATAATCAGAAGGGTTTTTTTCCCTATTATTTCATGCCTTATAATGGGATCCTCTGATGTCTAAAAAGGTATAAACCCATACTGAGGCATGTGGCTTCAGAACGGCTGTCTTCTGTGTAGCTTCTCTGCTGTCTAGTAAGGACTATGTAATAATGCTGATTTTCTCTTCTTGATCATCTCTTTTGTCAAAATGTGTATCTTTGAAATCAGTACTTCCTTTCCTGATTTAACTGAAGTTGGACATAGGTTAAAAAGTATGGAATGTGGGAGTATAGAGAGATAGAGGTAATGAAAGAAAATAAGGCTCATTTCCATAGAAGACCAAGCTAAAAATGACTGAAATATCTCTGCCTCACAGCTATACACTGTGGTAAGTTATTTATCTGCCTACTTAAAATTAAGACACTGGGAAATAATCAAAGCATAAAGTCAAGGTGATCAGCAGAGCTTTGTCTCTAACCTACCCCACCTGTCTATCCACACAAAGAAAGGCACAGGCAAGTGTCTTCCGTTGTAATAGTATGCTCGAGTTTGTTTGATCCCTTTTGGCTCCAGCACTGCTTGGAAAGAATGGAAAGAAGCAATGTTGACGATGAATTATTAACACGCTGGGGAGGCAAACTTCTGCAGTTCTCTATGACAGCCAGCATCTGCATGGGCATTAGTGCAAGCTCTTCTGGCTGTAGCTTCAAGCCCATAATGTGGTTCTGCCTGGCAACCTCTTCCTGCCCTCTCCCTCGTGCTGGCAAGGAGGGCATGTCAGGGAACTAGTCAGGCCTGGCAGGACAAAGATGTGCCAGCGTCCTCAGTCTGCGCACAACCTGACTACACAACTGCAGGTGCCGGAGGAAGGGACAGGATGGAAACACATGACAAGGGCAGGGAGATGGTGGGAAGTTGTGCAGGCCAAGGCAACCCAGGCAAAGATGAGCTTAACCTGCTACAGAACCACACCACGGGGTAAGTAATGTGATCACAAATAGTGGTGCCAACCTCCTACTAGGAACATCTGCAGCCTCTGATAGTCACCCTGTGTCCTCAAGACACCTCAGCACCACCTTCACGGCATAGGGAAGGAAACCCAGCAATAAAGAATGGCTCGTATAGTGAGTTGTGCTTGACTTGCCAATACAACTGAGCTGCATCAAAGAACCTACAGAATATACACTACTGTTCTTGGAAAGAAGAATTGCCCTACAGTGGAGAACAGGCCAGTTCTTAGGCTCTGTTCTGCACGGTCAAATATCTCGCATGCGGCTCAGCAAATCCCAGCATCAGAAAACAGGTTTATCTGGAGCGGTATCATACCTGGAATCAGGTTGTATGACACCATGTAACAAATAGATGAGGAATGTATCTTGGCTCCAGCTTACAGGGGCTTGACTTACTGCCCTTTGTAATGCAAGTAACATATTTTAATTATTACATTGTTGTCTGCAGGAGTCATACAATTTCCCAGCATGCTTCCACACACCTGGCTAGACCAGTTCAGGAACATTTTAATTCTCCATCAAGACAGATAATTAAGTAAGCGAGAACTATGGAGGCTAGTGATGTCCAAAAACACAAGGACTGTGCATAGCTGGCCCAGGACTAGGCACAGACTATTTCAACTTGAAGTAAGATGATATCATACCTTTTAATATGTTGTGAACTGAGCATTTCATAAAAGTTGAACAGTTAAGACTGTCAGTTGTGAAGAGCAGTGAACCTAGACCTTCCCAGCTGCAATTGCTTTGTATCTTCATATACAGCTCACTCACGTATTTTTTATTTAGCTACCACTGATGCCCAGGAAACTCCAGCAAAGCAAGTTTCTTCTGCCCACCAGTGTCCTAGCAGTATATAAACCACGCTCTTGCATGGCAGTCTGCTGCCGCAGTTCTTGCATGCCTGGTCTCTCACCGAGGTCAGGGGCTCTTCTCTGAGTGTGGTTCAAATTCAACACATTTTCCAGCTCCAGGATGTGCTTTGTTCCTTCACCTGGCAGGCTTTGACATCCCTTTCTGAATTGAGGATGGCTCATTTAGGAATAGAAGAGACAAGGGAAGCTATGTGTTCCTGCACTGAGCAGCTAAGCTCTGCTTTCTCCCTAAGCTGTTTCAGGTGTACCACAGAAAAGGAAAAGCTGCCTAAAAGGAGTGTACAATCTAGAACTGTACAGATACAAAGCCATGGCTGTGAGTTGCAGAGCTGAATGCCCAGCCTGGGACTAGGAGCTGATTAAAATGGGAGTTTAAGATTCTCCTGTTCTCTAATTTCTAGGATCATTCTGTAGATTTCCTTTAAAAGAGGGGTGATATGACCCTAGCTATCTTGCAGACCTTCAACACACTTTACACGAAGAACTGACTGAAGCAGTAAGGAGAAGAAATTTCATTTGGCTTTTAGTAGAGAAATAGCTGCAGTTCTTCTCTATTTCAGACATTTTTACAAGCATACAGCAAATCATATGAAAATCACAGTGACAGTCATAACAAGCATAGCTCTCTCAAATACCATGGAAGAATTTATTAACATAGGATTTAAAAAAAAAAAAAAAAGTGTATTTTCTCAACCAGATTGTTTATTTAGTATATTATTCTAACCCATACTTCCTGTCATTAGCCTGTTTGTCAGCTATACAGAAAATTACATTAGAATGCCCTGCTAAAAGTGACACCACAGTAGAGTGGCACAAGATGGGAATCGAGGACTTTCTATTAGCACTGGTCAGGGATATCACATCCTCCTGCACTCCCGTCTCCTCTTGTTTCTTCTGCCGTCCTCATTCAGGTAAAAGGTATATTCACCTCTGGTGAACCGTCTGAGTAAACATTTCAAGTACATACTTCAATGAAATTCCACCTTTAATTAAGAAGTTGACTGAAGTTGACTCCCAAGTACTCCTGCAGCAACTAAGTCTCAAGAGATGACAAAAAACTACTACAAACTTCAGTTGTGCTGCCAACAAATATGGTGACTGCCCACATGTGTGGAGTAGAGGGTTTATATATATATATATATATAGGCTCAGGATGGCAACAGCTGCAGTGCTGATGTGCTCCATCTCTTTTCCAAGAAGACTCTCAGCTGCTCAATTCTGTCACAGGCATTTAGGGAATCCCAAAGCTTTCTTTCCAATGACTCAGCCCAGTTGCAAAAAAGACAAAAAGGGCTCTTCAGCAGGCAACAATTAATTTTAAATCAATGCAGCATGAACCCCTCCCCCATCTAATGCTGAAACCACAGGAAACAGCACACTGGGTTTGGAATATGCAAAAGAACATTCCACTTACGGATCATCAAAAGGATAATAACTGTGTGCTTGGTTCTCTCTCCCAGGTGTCAACACATACTTAGCAAGGGCTAAGAATCCACCAGAACTGGTGCACTGTACAGAAGATTTCTCTATAAGACAAATTAGCATAGGGTGAGGTCCCAGGAGCGGGTTTTCAGGAGGACAGACAAGGAATTAAAATTTCGTATTTCTAAGAAAAACATGCAAGATGAAAGGATGAGATCAGTGATTTTCTCTTGTTATAACTAAGGCAGATAATTACCAAAATGGGTGTCCCTTTCTGGGTAGGAGTAAAAAATTCTCACTCACATCCTCTTTAATTTCATTTCTGACACTTAAAGCCTACCTGAAGCTTTTACCATCCCCCAAAAAAGTTCTCAAAGCGGAATTCAGTGTTTCAGCAGAGTATAGCTCCTCATCCAGCCGTCATTGCTTCCTTGCTCTGAGAAAAAAGCCCTGCCAGTGGGCTGGTGAGGGGCGCAGGGTCCCTGTGAGGCAGGAGGCCTTGGTCCGTTCCTCGTGAGGGGCACGCAGGAGTCACTAAGCGCTCCTTGCCATAAAACAAACCCAAAGAAAAAAAAAAAACCAAACACAACTCGCTCAGATCTCACCATTTCATTACAAACGAGGGGAGAAGGGCGGTTGTGTAAAATCTCCTCAGCTCCCGTCCCGCCGCTCGCCACCGCCGAGCCCCCGCAGCGTCCAGAGGTCCCCCGGGCTGCCGGCCCTCCCGCCGCCGCAGCCTTCCTGCCGGCCCCTCTCATCTCCTCAGCCTCCTCGCTGGCCGCTCTCAGCCCCCTCAGCCTCCCCGCCGGGCTGCCCGCGGCTACCGGTCCGCGTCGGTCCCTCCGCCCCAGGCAGCCAACAGCACCGGCCCTACGCGGTAACCCAGCCGGTGTCCCCCCGGCTCCCTCGGGCCGCCGGCCGGCCGAGAAGCGCCGAGGCGACGCGGCCACCGCTCAGGCCTCACCGAGGCGGCAGCTGCCCACAGGGCCCAGCAGCCCCCGCAGCAGGGAGCCGCCAGATGCGGCGGGAGGGCACCGCGAGGGCTGCCGGGGCCGGTAGTCCCGGGGAAACGCCGGGCGGGAAGGCAGTGCGGGTTGTGGGAGTACCGTGAGAGGAAAAATTCAGCGTGGGCATAGCGTGAGAGCACAAATTGTGTCTGCGACAGTGACAGAGTAAGAGCAATCACACAGATCTCAGAAATTCCTCTTACACAGTGTTTATGGTTGTTGCTGCATCCACCTTCCTCACGGCCCTTCCAGCCCAGACCCTCTCTGCTTCTCTAGCAGCAATGTGAACATTGTGAACAGCTTGGGGCAGGGGGGAGGGTTTAAAGCTTCTATTTCATGCCACATTTTCCAAACTAGAAATGATTTTTACTTACATGAGCCTCTTCCCTGAAGGACTGCCTGCGTCTCTTACCTCAGGTGGAGCGAGCAGCCGTGCGTGAGGACCACAGGGCCAGCAGCCACCCTCAGAGCAGGAAACACCTTCAGGAAACCCGTGCCCAACATTTTGCTACGTTTCTTTTCAGCATAGCCATATACTTGGTGAGTAAAATCCAAATTAGCTATAAGATGGTAAAATCCCCAGTAAAAGCTAATCATACATTTTCTACAGACATCAAATAATTAATGGAGAGTGTTATGAGGAAAAAGTAGTTCCTGCCTTGTGTAAGTGATCCTTTGAAAAGGCAAATTTGAGAACATTCAGTGTACCCTTTGACTGTGACAGAGGGGTCTCCAGAGGAATTACAATACTAGGAAGTATTACAGTCTTTTCTGTAATTGCTTTAAAAAGTACATGGCGTTCAAATATATCTGTTAAGAAACACTCTCTTTTCTTTCTGTCCAGGCACAGGTATTTTTACTGGAATAAAATTTGCCAGTGTCTTTCTCCTTTTTTCAGCTTTTTTTTTCCCCCTTTAATTTTGTAGACTATTGCCATTTTAGCACGGATTCTTCCTTGCCTCATCAAACCCGAGACAGAGGTGTGCTCCTCAGTGTGCATAAGTGTGCTCGAGGGAATGGGCTCAGAGGAACACAGCACATGGCCACAATTGTGGACATGAACAATTTGGCAGGATGAGAAACTGAAATTAGAGTTACCAGGTTATGTAATGCATCAGTCCCAATTGTCTTGAAGAGGTTTTAGATATCTAAATAGCTTTGAGCTATAGATACTGGAGTAGAAATGGCATGGTCATTTCGGTACTTACTCTCTTTCAGTGAAGTCCTACTTGGAAAAATCTGCTTGGATTTGAATACATGGTGTAAACAGTGAAAACAATGCAAGGGGAAGGCACTGGAAAGCTGAATAATTCATTCAAATAACACTTTTTTTTTTTTCTCCAAAAGACCATATCAGTCTGCCTGCATGTACTTTATCTAAAAATTACTTCAAAAAAGTCTTCATCATTGTGATCAAATTGAAACTATTTCTAATTTTATTTAAACTAAATTTTCTTTCTTCCCTACACTTTTAAAATTCTGCTTCAATCTCTGGTGCTTTATAACTATGAGGAAGAAGAATATTCCATGTACCTCTGAAAGGAAAAAGGTGGTATAGATTACATATAATAATGGAAATATTGCTTGAAGTTTATCTTCTGCTAAGAGACTATCCCAGACTTCCTCATGAGTGCCTTTCACAGGGTGGAAGATGACTTTCAGTGAAATTTAATCTACTGTAAGAGGAGCAGAGAAGCAGAGAAGACAATTGAAGACTCAGGAAGTCGTTTGTTTTCTTAATTGCTGACTCCTAGGAACTAGAGAAGTGAACATCCTCACAGTACTATGAAAGTAGGGGTACGTCAAGGAAAGACTGGAAGAAAACAGCAAACCCTGCAACTTGAATGTCCTGGAATGTAATCTACCTCACTGAGAGAAAAGTGACTCATCAGCCATGCTCCACAAATAAGGAACAGGGATTTGCACTTTTCCAGGCTGACATAATTAGTCATTGCTTCCTACAAAAATACAGAAAGCGATAACCAGACTATTTCAGCCTGCCGGATCTTGCCTCTTCTGACTGTCAAACCCACTCACACTAACAAGTTTGGGCTCAGCTTACAGAACTGAGGCGTTTGCACCCAGAGAGGATCGTGCCCTTTCTTTGATCACCATCTCTGCTCTCCCCAGTAGCTTCCAACAGCCAGGCCTAACGAGGTTCAGCAGTACGGAAAATGCCGGCACGCTGGAGTCATGGGTGCCCCAAAGAGACGGCTAATTCACCTCACGCTGCCATCAAGCCCCGTGCTGTGGGACTGAAGACGCATGTTTTACAATTGGCTCATCACGGTCAGCAGTGCCTGTCATTGCTTCCAAACTGGGATGCTTCAGCAGTCAAAGTGTGTCCTGTCACCTTTTCCTCTCATGATGCTAATTAGACTCTGCTCTCACAGAGAGACACAAAAGATGCTGATGAATCTTGTTTGTTCCTGCCCTGTAACTGTCATAAATGCACCTCAGGACAGGCAGATGGATTGAGCAGAAATGTTAGAATGAATGCTGTGTTTTAGAAGTGAAACCAGAACATAAAAGAGTTTCTGCTTTAAGATATTCATGTTAGCTCATTAAAACTATATATGGACCCCAAGCAGAGACCCTTCACCTTTGCCCAGATCTCTTTATCAAACTTAGTTTCTGCTGTGGCACATGAAGGGAAAAAGTCTTGCTTTCAGGGCTAATTAGAATGGAGATAAATTGTTTATTCTTGGATTGAAGCATAATGTCCTATGTGAAAGAGATTTGCAGGTATGAGAAAGTCAGACAATGGAAACTGCACAGAATGCAGCAATTTATGTTCAAAATCAATTTCCCTAGCCAGAGGACTATAAGTTTATTATTTTAAAAGAAAATCTTAACATCTATAAACAGTGTTTAAATTGTCTACAAAGAACCCAAATACGTAAAACTTGTGTCTCCTCAGTGTGCATTAATTTCTCTGACTCATTTACTTTTCATCCAGTCTTTCTATATAAGAAGCTTTATAAAATCAGAAGGCTAAAATACACAGAAGTACGTATTTTGCTTAACTATGTTATAGTTTATTGTTCTCCAGGATACATGAATTGGGAACCTCCTTTTTCAAGTTAGCTCTGGCCAGCTATACTTTGCAGTAGCACCTATCAGAAAAGTGGATCCACCTTCTATTTTATTCCTGTAATTTCTGAGTAACGATTAATTGTGAGTGAGAGTTTGGGGCAGATTTTTTTTAATCTTTATGTATTTTCTATCAGAAAACAAGTCTGCACTTCTGCACTGCCAAGATAATCAGTGATGCTGCTTCTTTGTTCATATTATTTTGACAGAGGTTCAGACCTTTTCCTCTCTATGAATTCTCTTTATTTAGATACTTCTTTTACGTGTCCTAGTTTCTTTAGGACTATGGCATAAGAAACAGGAATTTATTTTCAGTGTAATTCCCAAATCTCCACTGACAAAAATAAAATCTGAAGAATAATTAGAACTATTCTAGGAATACTTGAGAAAAAAAGGAAAATAAATACATCCATCACTTATAATTTAAAGCAATGCAAAACCAGTTTCTGTAGCCATTATAACACACTGTGTTGACATGCATGCACGCGAGTGGCAGAACACTACATATTGTACTAGTGGTACGATAATCTCAATTGGGTATTTCTTCTGTTATGGAATTTTTACTTGTCAACTTTAATGATATTCCTATAAAATACTGTTTTGTGTGAAATTTCCTTGGTTTTATTGCCGTCTTCTGAAAACTATTTCCTACCGTTGCAAGAATTCATGTATGGATCAGCAAAGAGGTTTCTATTCTGTACCTTTATTTTCAATGTAATCAAGCACTACCAGAGGGATGCTATCTTGTCTACACAGACCTAAAAGGCAGATGCTTCATTAAATATGATGCAGTTATTTGCTAAACAAGTAAGAACAGGGATTCTTTAGTAAGAACTGGGATTCTTGAGATTGAATCTTTGATCTGCCTTAGCTCCCTCGGTGCCTCTTCATAGTTGCAAACTGCAAAAGCAGTGGGTCTTTGAGCCAGAAGGCCTCATTTTAACATTTCTCTTTGCTTTTCTCTTTATATCCTTCTTTTATTAATAGCCATTTGTCAATGTAGAATTTTCAGAATTTTAGTATAGATGTAAAAATATCTTCTTTTATACATATCCATCGTTATGATTAATAACAGAAATGTAGTGACTGGCCTAAAAAGACTGATTCCTTTCAAAATTATAAAAGGCTTTCATCCCATCTTCTGATCTGATCTTAAACGAGGACATTTTCAGTCCTGGAATAATGAGGCATTGCTACTCCATATAAATCAAAATCTGAGCTCACAGTCTAATTTAATCAAAAAAGGGAAGAACAGTTTTTACTGGAAAATGCAGACATAATCATCAAATGATGGATAACAAGGTCAATGGTAAGTCATATCTTAGAAGAAAAATAAACCAGAGATTTCCAGGTGCAAGATTGTATTTACTATTAACCTTTACATTGTAACTACATAGAAACATTTCCCAGCAGGAATTAGTACCCAGAGTGTACCTTGTGAATCTTCATGGATTTATGAACCATGTTCAATTATATTTTTAACTCTTTCCTCATACACAACACTTTTATGACCTTCCCACCTATCAAAGCACCATAAAAATAGGACTCTGCCACTCCAGAGAGACCTATTGTTTCAGGACTTCACAGACTTACTATTAAAGCCCATTTCATGTTTCATAAATTTTTACATCAAACATTTATCCCTGGCTTGCTTTCCTGTCTGAATGACATACTGGATTTTATTTTAAAGATAAATTAAATCCTTTTAGCCATATTTTCCTTATTCCAGATGTAATCCTAGAGAACCTCTGTAAAATATCATTTGAGGGTGAGAGAAAACAAAGCCCATTTTGAAAACAAAGGGCAAAATTGTCCATAGTTTGTCTCATTGCTACTCATATGTTGAAATCGTCCTCTGTGTTGCTAATGTAAATGTAGTAGTTGTTGATCTCCTGCCTCTCTTCATATATAGAGTTCAATCACTAAATATACTTCCCATAAAGGATATTTGTCAATATACTCTTAGCTTCAAATGGCTAGAGGAAGGGAGAGCTCTGAGTACACAAAATAGTCATTTTAGCTAGAATTCTGTCACTGATTCTAACAGAAAGCAATGATTTAGGTAAAGATTTTGATGTGGTTAAATTGTACCTGTGTGTCTCTATCAGTCATTAAGAAATTTGCATCTCATGGCAGAGATTGGATTCAGTTGTCATATCCATATATGACGTCACCTATGTAATTTTAATGCAAGACTATTTGGTGTTCTTTCAAATGATTTTTATTTAAAAGATAGCCAGGGAAACAGTTTTCTAAACTGCTGAAATTTTCAAATGTTTCAATGAAAAGTTGTTGGTTTTTTTTAAATGAAAACTGTAAAACAAATGTCAGTGATTCCTTAAACAGGTAGTTTAAATGGCAACTTTGTTATTTTCAGTACCCTTTTTATATATTTCTAAAGATCTAATGTAAAGATGAATAATCTCAGGCAGTTTTTAAAACTGGATCCCTAGGCTGTCAGGAAACAGAGTGGTGTTAAGGAATTGTGCAGGAATGTTGGGAAAGCAGAGAATTGCAGCGTGACAGTGGCAGCCTCTTAAACTGCTTTTGACACTGAGGAAAAGTCCAATAGAACTATACCTTTACACTTTGTTCTTTCTACAGCCTTTCATATGTGTAAGGAGTTAAATGCAGCAAAATACAGTTCAACAGCACAACAGGAACTTACGCTATTTACACTTTTAAACACACAGCTATGAACATTATTAAATAGGTAAGCAAATTACTGTGAAACTAAATTCTGTGAAAAGAACTGGTATTTAACAGCAATACAGGAGGTGTGTAAAGAACTATTCTAAACCCTTTTTATGTCTTTCACTAGTTTATTGATATTTGTCTTAACAGTACGGCATGTTGTATTTATTCTTCCTATGCTATTTTTCCATTTTCTTATTTATGCACTGTGCTAGAATGGCAGATAACTGTGAGGTCCTTAGCTTTGAAACAAATACCACAAACAGTTATATCATTACCCTTATAACTAGTCTCACTGATTTCAGTAGTACACATGTTCCGAAGATAAATTCAGGAGAGCCATATATAGCAGAGCATAGGCTGAAGGTCAGTGAGACTATTTATGTGCTGAACTGCCTTTCCAGAGCAGGGTCACAGTTAAAAAGCCTTTAATTTTAGATTTTTCAGCAGAATTCAGCTGTTTGGAGAAACTGATTTTAAGACACAAGACTTCATTAAATGTCTCTTGGTATCACAAAGGAATAAAAACTAAGTGAACTTATTAACCTTAAGGAAATAATAGAGCAGGTTTAGAAAATGGCAACTGCAGTTTCAAATGCATATTACTTCACTCCAACATAAATTAGCCAAAGTTTAAATTATATGTCTTCATTTAAAATGAGGGTTTCTGACTTCTTCAGAGAGATTCTGCCTGACTTGCTTTCTTGTATTTCCACTCCTGTCTTCACGTTTGTCAGCGTGAGACTTCTCAAACCTTTAAAAACCTATTTTACTGGGGTTAAAGGCCTTTATTACATTCCATTGAATCTGCCAGACAAGTACTTGAACTTTCGTACATCTTCTTAACTTCTGAATTAAAACTCACTGTAAGGGAACTTTGTGTGGTGTCTCAAAACTGCATTTTTCACAAACCGGTATTTACTGCCACTGCATCAGCTTCGTATCTTACATTTCTCAGGCTGCTCCTTACACCTCAGCAGTGCAGATGTTCTTGAGAGTGCTCATTACTGGTAGTTTTGGGTAGAAAACTTATAAAAATATCTCAAAGACTTACAAGTAGTATGTCTCATGTCACAGTCATTACAGGAATAAATATATATGGGCATCGAGTTTTTTCACTCTGATTCTTCGGGGGCCAGCATACTGATTGAACCAACCCTTGCTGAAGGAAACTTTTTGAAACGTACCAGGCTCAAAGGCACTGGAAGAGTGGGGCTTTTCCATCTTTTATGCAGGAGCTAGGTTGTAAATACAGATTACTGTGCTTCTAAAGAGTTTTCTGATTCAATACTTTTATGAATTTTCAGCTCTAGAAACACCAGATTAAAAAAAGCAGTATAGGAAAGATAGATGAAAATGCACGTAGCCTACAGATTCTGCAAATTATGCTCTATTTTGCTTTTCTATCCTCACATACATCAATTCAGGAATTAATTCTTGTAGTTCCTGATTGTGAACATAACTAGTAAAACTCACATTTTGGCTGGTAGCCCAGTTCCTCTCATAGAAGTGCATCAGCCATCTCTTGTTCCATTACCAAATCCATGGCATCAGGTATGTGTTACACAGAAAGTGCTATTAATGCTTAGCCAAGCTGTGAAATTATTTCTTCAATACTTTACTTTTTCCATTACAGCAAGAAGCAGAAAGGAGAAACTGTTTTATCTGCATGCAGTTACCAGGTTTTACTTCTAAAGCACAGGATTAATTCTAACATGACAAAGTTTCTGCTCAGTTGATCTGCCCATCCTGAGAGACATTTCTTACGCTGAAAAGTTAAAGTAGCAATGTTGTGAGAGTCCGTAGAGGAAGGGGTGCTTTTTCTTTGTGCTGTTGCTTCTGGTGACAGAGCAGAGTGTGGTCAGTGCCCTTCTTCTGTAGCGGATGGAGTCAATCCACAGAGGCCCAGGCCTCCCTGAGCCAGCCCAGCACCTCTCCTGGGGGTCGGTGGAACTAGGAGCACAGGGGCACAAGGGGAAGCCAGAGATGCAGAGCTGCAGGAACTGCAGTAGGAATATGGACTGTGCATCAAGGAAGGGAGGAAACCCTTCCCCTCCCTGCTTTAGCAAGAACTTAGGGCATAGCAAGCATATGAAGTACTGTATCATCCCTCCAGCAAACAGCATGGCTTTCCATTTACTGCAAAGGTCTCCTTCATAATTTCTGTGAGCAACAACAAACAAGATTGATCAGCATCTTTTGTGTCTCTGTTGTGCTTTTGCAGAGAGCAGAGTCTAATTAGCATCATGAGAGGAAAAGGTGACAGGACACACTTTGACTGCTGAAGCATCCCGGTTTGGAAGCAATGACAGGCACTGCTGACCGTGATGAGCCAATTGTAAAACATGCGTCTTCAGTCCCACAGCACGGGGCTTGATGGCAGCGTGAGGTGAATTAGCCGTCTCTTTGGGGCACCCATGACTCCAGCGTGCCGGCATTTTCCGTACTGCTGAACCTCGTTAGGCCTGGCTGTTGGAAGGTACTGGGGAGAGCAGAGATGGTGATCAAAGAAAGGGCACGATCCTCTCTGGGTGCAAACGCCTCAGTTCTGTAAGCCGAGCTCAAACTTGTTAGTGTGAGTGGGTTTGACAGTCAGAAGAGGCAAGATCCAGCAGGCTGAAATAGCCTGGTTATTGCTTTCTGTATTTTTGTAGGAAGCAATGACTAATTATGTCAGCCTGGAAAAGTGCAAATCCCTGTTCCTTATTTGTGGAGCATTACTAATGGATTGGGCATTGCACAGACCACTGAGAGACAGCACCCCTGTATAAGGAGATGACGGTATAAGCAACTGATCGGATTACTGGCTAAGTGTCCTAAACTCCCATATTAAATCAAGTTGTGTTTTTTTCTTTTCATGTACCAGATTTACTGGTTATTCTGGACACTACTAGCTGTCCATAGTGACCAGCAATGATAATAAAGTAAAAGAGCAGAAGATACAGTAGTTAACAATGGATTCACAATACATCAAGTGGCTTTCCTGCCCTGTATTTTAGTTTAAAATTATTTCATTTACTTGGCAGAGTAGGTCTCCTGACTTTCAATTTAAGCGTAAAGGTCAGCAGAGAACAATGTTTTTGGAGAAGTCATTAGCTATAAATAAATCAGTTCATAACATCTGATAAACAGCCTCCTGCAGAGGGATTTGTGTAAATACATTCCATTCCTTCTACATGCTCTCTCATCCTTTGTTCACTTCTTTTTCATCAACTGAAGGCAGCTGCCAGTCATTCTGCCCTCTCTAAACAGATACTGTGATTGTAGCAAATTCTGTGAGCTGTGAGAATGCTGAAAGCAGTGGAGCTTGCAGGGAAGAAAACTGAATTTAGTATTGTCTTGCTATCACCGACTTTTTCCGTATGCACGTGCAGAAATGAATCCTTGATAGCTGGAAGCAGCAGCAGGGAAGCCCGCAGCTGTTTGAAACTCCTTCCCCCATCTGGTGTCAGCTTCACAGTCTGGTGCCTCAAGAGACCTAGGACTGATGTGAGAATTTTGGGGGGGGGGGGGGGAGGGAAAGGAGATATAAAAGAAAATTAAAACAAAGTCATAAAATTCTCTTGTAGTCAGATGATTTTTCCCATTAAAATACAGCTCCTCTGCGGCAAATCTGCATCCTGGTGAAGCAGATGGTGCTGTGGTATGTATATTTCACAAAGTGGGAAGGAAGGAGAGACAGTTCTGACAGCTGAAGGTACCAACCCATGCAGCTATTTTAGTACAAAGCATGCCGTTTGGATCCCACTAGACTTATTGCCCCTGAGAAGACAGAGAACAAACAAAAAGAAGTGTGTTTGTCACTGCAGACACACAAGAAGAATAGATGTCACTTAAAACATCCTTGAGTAGGTGTTGTGTATGGGAATTATCAATTTCCTACTGCTTCCAGTTCTTATGAACGCAAACTTCCTTGTGTGATTCAGTGAAGTGTAGACATCTAAATATCTCTAACCAGCTTACCCCTATTACCTTACACAGAATGGTTTTTAATTTGTCATCTTCTGCGAATGTCCCTAACCATTAACTTCTGATTATTATTTTTTTTATTACTTTGTATTTCTTTCTGTGCTTTTGTATTTCTCTTGGAGGCTGTATCCAGTGGACATCAGCAATGCTCCTTCAGTTTTCTGTGCTGGCTCTTTAGAGAAAGTCTGAGTCTCTTCCTTTTCCTGCCGCTTATAAAATATATTTCCCATTTCAGCCCTAGAGGTATGAATGCTTCATCTTTATTTATCGACAGACCCATTTCAAGCAAATTTCAAGCACTGGGCATGAATACAAACACTATAATTTAAAAAATGGGGAAAGTCTTCATAAATTCTCCATAGCCCAATAAAGGAATTATTCCACCATCCGTGTTTGAATATCTCTCTATCTCCATCACCAAAATCTGGGAAAATAAGTGAGCCTTTTGAACTGAGTAAAAGGAGCCTGTCCCTGAGGCTGCATATGAAAATGAAGTAGTGTGTGAGAATCAATCACATATTCCCAGAGACAAAAGGAACACAGGCTGCCTGCTTCGTGCCATTCAGGGACCATAAAGCAGTCAGAAAAGCAATTTACTTGGCTTGCTCAAGGAAATCTTAAGTAGCCCAGAGCTGAGTTATCTCTATCATGCCTTTTAGAAGGCTTTACTTTCGAGTATGGTCAAGGGAAGGTGTCAAGGTTGGATCGCTGCTGTACGTTTGAAATTCATCGTGGCTGTAACTAACCTCCTGAAGAGTCATGGAACTGAGTGCAACTTGGGATCGGTTTTAAATTGTGCAGTCAGCTGAGTCCACAGTTAATTTTAGTTTTAGAGTAAGTCACCAAAAAAGACATCTATAACCTCAATTCCCCTCTCATCTCTGTTTTGGTACAAGCCGAGCTTGGCTGACCTAAGGATCTGGTCCAGAATGCAGCCCGTAATGTTTTGCATACAAATGTATCTGAAAGAAGTAAAAATGCAAGGAGTTAAAATGTATAAATCAAATTTGTAGTCTCTTGCTTAATGCAAATAGTCTACAACAAAGACATGAAACATCTGCTAAACCAAGTAAAAATTAATGAAGAGGAAAATGAAGATTGTGGTTGATTTTTATCAATTTGTCTTCAAATTGAGAAAGATTTAATAAGAATGCTGCCAGTTCGTAGCTAATTCAAAGTGATTCTAAAATGCTTAGCTTCTATTTATATTTTCCTTGCATATTTTGGAGTTCTTCATAAAAGTGCTAAGTTTGTGATGCATTAATTTGCCAGCAAATACTTTACAAACATTTCCAAGTATATCTTCACTCAGTAGTGATGAAAAGTTATGCTGCTATTTAAATGAAAGAATATTTAGATAGCAGCTTTGGCAGTCAGGATCATCTTTGGCTTTATCTACCAGGCTTTTTTGACGATATTTCAGTCATGCTCCAATTGTCAGTGAGTTCATCTCTGGAAACTGACAGGGAAAAATGTGTTTTGAATAATTATGATACAGAGGGCCTAACCAGGGAAACCTCAGAATAAATCAGTGAGAATTTCCAAGAGTATGTCATGCCCTTGAGAGGTGGACTCAGAATGAAGATTTTGAGATTGTGCTCCCACCAAGATCCAAGGCAAAGACTCCCACTGGTTTCAGTGGGAGCAGAGCTTCAGCTTTTTGTTCGCATTTCATTGTCACTGTCAGTATTATAGCTTCTTCATGAATCTTTTATATATTTGGACCACCTGGTAACTGTATAACTACTGAGACCAGAATCACATCATACTCCTATCAACTTCTTTCCATCCCACTTCCTTATGCCAGTTGCAGATTGTCTTTACATCGGTATGTGAACTCATTGTTAGAAAAATGTTTTCCTTTTCACCTATAATACCCCAATTTTTCTTGCAATTCTAGAATTGTATTAATTCAAGTTTCTGCAAGTTGATAGATTCCAGAATTTCCTTCTGAAATGCACCTCACTTAAATTTTTCCATAAAATGAGTATTGGCATATTTTCTTGATTGTGTGTATCACAGGATAGTTTGTCTCTGATATTAAAAGCAAATAAGAACATGTAAACAGCACCCCTTAGTTTATTTGGGAAATTACATTGATTTTTGTTCTCTTTAAATAATGTTAGCTTTCGGTATATCTCACACCAAATTATATACTTATAATCAGAAATTATATACCCAGGTCTGGGATTTCCATTCTCATGTTTGTCTGCATGCAGGTACCTGCATACACTGAACCTTTCCAGTACATCCAGGATGTGATTCAGCTGCACAGTGATATACTGCTACACGGTTGTGGTTTAGTGCACACTATTCCACAGCAGAATCTTATGTTTAAATAAAAGATGTTACTAAAACATGACTCTCCATTTTCCAGAAATCTCCCTGCATCCTGTGACTCTCATTCTCACTAACACTAAGGTCACTTTATGTTGCCAGGAAATAAAAGAAAATCAGACTTTACACCTAAAGATGTACTATCATGAGGAATGGGAATTGAGAATCATGGAAAATAGAAAAGAACAACTTGTGTGGAAAATTGCTATTTTCATTCCACATCTGCAAGTGTTCCTCTTCAATGGAGGTGCAAAATGAGCAAAATTCCTATAATAAGATTTCTCATGGGTTTACCAGGGAGAAGGCAGAATTTACCTGCAATGCTTCGTATTTGCTGCAACATAAAACTCTGGAAACAATATTAGAAAGCGTTGTTTATATCAACAGAGATCAAAAGAAAGAAAGAATAAAAATTATTGGCAGAAAATCTGAAACTTTATTTACCTGTTATCAAAACTATTGTAGAAAACAGTTTATAATATTGCTATTCTCTTATTTCTCTGGAGAGCTGTGTCTGTCATGGCCAAAGAACATCCTGAATATTCTAGAATTTGTTTCTTTAAAACATCTGAAAAGCATGCGAGATTTTACTGCATTGCAATTTTATTCCTGACATGCAAAAAGACAGTTTTATAGTCATCATTGGTACTACTTTTTCTAGTATGGTTTTATATATTAACAGAAGAAAAGGGAAATGGCTCTGTAGTCTTCTGGGAATATTTTGATATAAATTTCAGTGTTCTGACATGCAATGAAAGGACTAACCTGCAGTAAGCTACATTAGTGGGCACTTCTGATTTATGCTAATAACACTCTTTGAATCCAAAAATCCTGAGAAGACTTTTCAAATAGGCAGCAGAATACAGTAAATAATAACAGAAGCATAGTCCACATTTTAGCATCCCAGAGAATATTATAAAATAGAAGTTTTACAGATTTTGGTACTATTTTTACAAGGAAATTTCCATCAAACTAAATGCTTCATGTTAGTAAAATTGTCCATTAAAACTGATGACCTATTCAGTATTGTATCTTCACTGTTCATCACCAGGGTATAATAATCGTAAATTCAGTTTGCATATAGATTAAATGAAAGAAATTTTTATTATTGTTATTATTATTTAAATTGTCATTATAAGTATCTTTACAAAATAAAGTGTCTTACAATCAAAAGATTGTTTTTCTGTTATAAGCAAGAAATTATAATGCTAACAGTGTTGGTATTGTGCAGACTAGCAAAGTCTTTCCCATATCTTATTCTGTATTTTAATTCTGAGTACCGTGAAAATTGCCTATGAATGAAAGTTGTATGCTGCTTTTTTTCTCTTGGGCTCAAAATAATTTCCAATTTTATTCCATATCAGGCAACATATACCAAATTCCTGTATATTATAACACTAAACAGACGATCAATACCTGTTTATATAAGCAGATTATTTGGTTTTGTAGCCAATGAATGAAAACAAATTATGCCTTGATACCTTCGTGCTATGTGTAAGCAGTAGGAGGAGCTGTTGAGCAAGAAATGTTTTTCCCACATACTGGGCTCATCACATAGTGTATAATTACTAAGTTTATTTGTGAAGCTGACTCAGTGATTGCTTTTCACTCCTTTCACAGATGAACAAAAGTCAACGTTCCTGTCAGAAACAAAACCCAAATGAAATCTTTCAATAACAACAGATATCCCAAATATTGATGAATTTTTTATTACTGATCCAGAATGTGTTTGGATCTTGAAGTTCCCCTCCACTGAAGAGATTTGCTAGAATAAGCAGGACAGACTTCAGCCATGGAGTGCAGAATGAAACCCCTAAGTGGGTTTTTTGGCTCACTCTGGATCAGACCACTGGGTTGTCTCAATGTTGCTTTGAATTTTGCACTTAATGGTACAGTTGTGTAAAACTTGTACTCAATACCTGGATTATTAGCATTTCATTAGTGGACAGTTCCATTTCAAGGGCTGAGTATTTACCTGGGTTACTTTGAGATGGCCTTATCACAATGGCAATTGCTGCCCCATTGCATCTGTTTAGCAGAACAAGGTTTTCCTGTACCCTATTGTTTCATCTGCCTCCCATTCAGAAAGGAAAGCTTCAGACACTGCAGCTGCAGAGCGTTTCAAATCATATTTTCACAGCCAAGATGCTTTTGGAACCAACTCAAACTCTTGCAGTATAAAATATGTATCATGCAATGGAAAATAGGCAACAATAATCATTTTGCTAATGGACTGCTCCAGGGTAGTATGGAGCATCTTCTGCTCCTGGGGGCGTTTAGCACAGAGAGGATCCCGTACTTCTTTGGAGAAAGTTGATGGAGAGTGTACGGGTATCAGTCCTTGGCAACTGAAATAACAATGATGGATGCTGGCGGCTGGAAGAGTGATTTGTGCGCTCTCTGACTTGTAACCACTTTATGTAATCCAAAAAACCACTATGCAATCCTATAGTCAGAATTCAAATTGCCATCAGCGAAACACAACTTTCATACAACTCACTGCTCCCTCACAAAACATACACATTTACATCACATTGAAATGGTGATTAAATAAATAATGAATTGGTTGACACTAGTGAGCAGCATTCTCCACATTTTTACATTTACTTTGTCTTTCATTAAACATAAAATTAAATAGAATTAAACAAAGCCATAATGCGGTTGTTATTAAAACCAAACACAATCATTACAGATCCAGTTTTGCTTAGTGGCCACCAATGGCTTCCAGCCAGTCCAATGAACAACTCAAAGGGGAGTTGCTGCAGCAGATGCAGCAAAAAGCCAGGGAGTAGAAATTCATTCTCTAAGGTCACGCACACAAAGGCAAATTGACTCTGCTGAGGGATCTGTGCTGTAATGCAAGTGTCCAGCCATGACAAGACACGGGTTAGATACAACAAAACTGAGGCTTTCTTTAAACTGAGAAGTTTTGCTAGAAAAGCTCTAGTCACGAACCAGGGACTTAGTCCGACCAGAAAGCTTCAGGCTAGAGGTAGCTACAAAGTTTGTAGTAGCAAAAACCTTATTTCATTGGTGCAACTTATTTCAGCCGCTGTTTGTCACACTTAGTCTTATGTTTCCTGGAAGCACTCGTGAAGTTAGCCGTTCAGTCAGCATCATGAGCTACAGCTGCTCTCAAGTCTGTGTTGTTACCATTATCAGTGAACTCATGGGCACGTATTTTGGCCTTTCAGGTAAAGAGCCCACGGCACAACTCCAGTGGACAGTGACAGATGGGAAGATAAAGGTAAGAGTTTCTTCAGGCCTGAAATGTACAACTTTGGAGTACTTTGAAATACTAATAAAGTGTTACAGCCTGCTAAGATTTATCCTTAGATACCACATCTGTCATTAATTTTCCTGCCTCTCAGGGTTGGATGTAAGAATTGGACACAAAAAGGCTTCAATCATTAACTTTGGGTTAAACAGATTTGGGTTTATGTAATTTACTTCACCTGATCTTTGAAAAAAACTAGCAAAACAATCGTTTATGTATGTTTATTTGTGACTTCTGTGTTAACAATAGCCCTAAGGAAGTGGGAGCTGCTGGAAGGCAGGTACCTCAACGCTCAGCATTGGCTGAAAGGCGCCTTATTATGGTTTTCCCTCAAAATTTCAGACTGGTTTGGTGGTTTCCTAATTCATTTTCAACACCACTCTTACATGTTTGACTAGTATATCAGCTGTCATACCCTCTGAGGTTGGTTGACGAATTTTGTCAGTTTTCAGACCCCCGGTCTGCCAGCTGGCGGAAAATCACTCCAGCTCATTTGCAGCTCAGGCACCGCGCTGAATTGTTTATATTCCAGCAAACTTCTGCTCGCACAGGCACAGCTTGTGATTTTCATTGCTTATCAGTTAGCAGAAAAAAGACAACTTACAGAAATGGCTCAGAGAAAGAGAATACATGTTTTGAGCATTGGTTTGTTTTTTGGTTTGGGGGGTTTTGGTTTGGTGTTTTGTTTTGTGGTTTTGTTTGTTTGTTTGTTTGTTTTTTCCATTGAATTGCTGCCTAGGCAAACTCTATGATCAGTCTAATAGAGAAATTCCGCCTTTGGTTCCCCTTCACCTGCGAGCCCATGAGTGAAACCGGAGACTGCTCGATAGTCCCGTAACATCCTCTAGAAAAACCACAGCACTATTTTGTTTCCTGGTTTCCCAGGGTTTTTAGGAGGAGCCGGGGTGGCTAAGAGGGTCACCCTGGCTTCTGAAGTACGGTGAGCTGCAGTCGCGCGTTTGCTGTCCCGGTACCCCTGTGAGAGTCCGGACTGGCTGTAACGGACGGTGCTGCTCTGCTGCTGCCGCACCAGCTACACCGATCTTCCCGCCGCAGCCCCCGCCAGCGCAGCCCCGCACCGCCGCCCGCCTCTCCCCGGGCCCAGCTCCGCGGCCGCCGCCGGACTACGAGTCCCAGAAGCCTTCGCGCCGCCCCCNTGGAGCGGCCCCCCCGAGGCCGCCGCCGGGAGGAGGGAGCGGCGGGGCGCGGGACTCGGCGTACCCGCCCGCCGGCTGCGCCCCAGCGGAGCATGCACTGACTCGCTGCCTCGGCTCAGAGCCATCCCAGCCGCCGGGGTGCGCGTTGCATGGTGTGGGGATACACGGTCTCGATAATAAATGATAGAGGATACAATG
>VXBL01003291.1:1060169-1082497 GCA_013400195.1 Aramus guarauna
GCCAGCGCAGCCCCGCACCGCCGCCCGCCTCTCCCCGGGCCCAGCTCCGCGGCCGCCGCCGGACTACGAGTCCCAGAAGCCTTCGCGCCGCCCCCGCCAACCCCCGCCGGCGCCCCTCCGCGAAGGCCGCCGGGGCTTGTAGTCGGGTGGCGGGGGCCGGGCGAGGAGGCGGTGGCGGCGGCGCTCCGCCCCGGGGGAGGGACGGCGCAAGGCGTGGGGGGACACGGGAGACAGGTACCCGCGGGCGGCCCTACCAGGCACCTCCTCGCTGCGGCCGGCCGCTGGCTCCGCGACGCGGCGGGGCTAGCTGGGAGAGCGGCGGAGCGCGGCGGCCTCCCGCGGGGCCCTGAGGCGGAGCAGCGGCCTAGGGGCGCCCGCGGCGAGCTCTGGCTCTGAGGGGGGCCGCGGCCGCGGGAGGTGCGGCACCGGCGGAGCTTTCCTTGGCGGGCCGGGCCCGCTCCTCGCCGCNCTGGCCCTGTGGAGTTATTTCTTCCACACGGATGAGGTGAAAACCATTGTTAAGTCCAGCAGGGATGCGGTGAAGATGGTGAAGGGCAAGGTGGCCGAGATCATGCAGAATGACAGGCTCGGGGGGCTAGACGTGCTGGACGCAGAGTTCTCCAAGACCTGGGAGTTCAAGAGCCACAACGTGGCTGTCTACTCTATCCAAGGCCGGAGGGATCACATGGAGGACAGGTTCGAAGTAATCACTGACCTGGTGAACAAGACTCACCCCTCCATCTTCGGGATATTTGATGGGCACGGAGGAGAGGCAAGTGCTCAGCTGGAAACAAAACAAACAAAAAAAAAAAAAAGGAGGGGTGGTGGGGGAGGATGGTTACAGGGCAAGGAATGGATGTATTCTCGCCCACCAGGTTTGTGCAGTTATCTTAAGATATTGTTGGGGAGGGAGGTGTCCTTGTTTCTTGGAGCAGGGGGGAGGGAGTCTCTAAATAGGGATTAATTCCCTTTATCGCTCATTACCCCTTCCATGATCAGCACGGTATAAATGTGTTTATACTCCTGCCCTTTACAGTAGTAAAGGTTTAATTGAAGTAAAAGCCGTTGGAGGTGTCTCTTACGTGCTTGGAATAACGATGATGAGCACAAACTCCCTGGAGTCATCTTTTGTTACAGCGAAGTGTGGTGTGATCTGATTTTGGCACCGGGCTGGTCTCCCCCTCCTGTCAGGAGCTGCGCTCATGTTAGAGAGGAGTCCTCTTCAAGGCAGGCGTGTGTGCAGCCTTAAAGCTGGCGTGTGTAAAATGTGTCTTCGCAGGAGTTCGCTCCCTGGTGAAGACCAGCGAGTGACTGAGAATAAGTATCATGTTTGTGAATTGCATGTAGTTTTTAAGTCATTACAACTGGCCTGTCATACTTGTCCCCTCCCTCGTGGGAAGCCAGGAAAACTGTCATTTCTGAAACTTTCTGGTGTTTAACCTTTTAACGTTTTTTAGGCAGGGTGATTTCCTTCAGGTTGTGTTATGTAATTAGCGTTACATCTTGATGGGATAGTTCATTTATTTCATCTGTCAAATGTTGAAACTATAGCTTCCTCTTCATTTAGGATCGCGGTGCTGCCATGTAGCTTTTTATATAGCACAAAGCACATGTTTCGTAACTGTGGAAAAGGACAAAGCATTTGTCCTTGTGTGACAAATTAGCTCTAGCAACCATTATGCTGGGTATGAGATTACCTTATGGGTTTTGATGGGCTGATGGAAGCCGGAGAAAAATGTTGAAGTTTTTCATGTAAGTGCTCCTGCTGAGGAGGGGTAAGGCAGCAAGAGAGTTTGGGTGTTCCTCCAGCTGCTTTCCCAGATCAAGTAGTCAAAGTCCTTCCTAGAAAAGCATTGGCAGTGACAATTGGACACTAATGGAGCGCAAGGATGGCAGCTGCTGCCCCTCTAAATCTGTAAGTGCTGCCTGAAAAATCCAGGCCTTAGGCACATAATCGAAAAGCTGCTCTGCTGCTGCCTGCACGGTTGTAAAGGGAGTCAGTCGTCTGTCCTACTGCAGTCTCACAGTGTCTAGCATTTTGCCCCCCTTTAAAATAATGCAGGCACTTGGGATATTGAAAATTGTCAGCTTCAGAAAAAATTCTGGTCACGATTGAACCCTGTTTTCCTCTTTATGTCTGATTTCAATTGGGGCACAGCTGTGCCAACTCTTACTGGCATACTTGTGCCACTTCACTATTCATCGGCCTTCGAGGAATACAGGTAGAAATGTGTATGTATTGCAAACTGGTACATACCTTCTCCTGAAGGAATATTAGCTCTGATCAGTGTGTTTGGTACATCTGGCTTTTGTTTTCTGAAGCTTTGGATGGAAAGTGCTTGTGCTCTGTCTTCTGCTATTCTTCCCCTTTGTTTGAACTGACAGTTCTCCTTGTCTGAACTGATTAGCCAAACAAGTTTGCAGGATATATCTGTGTCATGTTTTTAAACAGTATTCTGAGATTGTTACAGATAGAAGTATGATATATACGCTTAGACTTTGGCATTGTGAAAAGGGGATCTTATTTCTTTCTTTGATTTTGTATCGTATATGTATCTTGCCTTACACTTGATTGCAAACTCAGTATAATCCAAAACTAACACAGAGAATAGCTAAGTGACAAGAAAGTGCCCTATATATATATTTTTACTTGTTTGTTTGTTTTATTGTGGATCTTGTAATTACATCCATAAAATACGTTAATGATAATACTGGATCTGTGGAAAGCTCATATGTCTTTTGTATTCCAGTTCCTCAGAACTTGCTCTAATTGATTCAGTAGCAAAGTATGAGGCTTTTATGAGGCCTGTCATTTTGACAGGTTTAGCAGATCTCTCTCCAAACCTTACTAAAGTAAATAGTTTTAAAAGGTATGTATCTAGTATCTCTTATTTATCTTTCTAATGACATCACCAGGTGTTCTTAGTGGCCTTTACTCCTACAAAAATAAGTGCATAATCACTGGGGACATAAGTAGTGTCTAGCTTTAGATTTTATGTAAAACTGATGAGAAGAACACAAACTGTGTGCTGTGCATACAGCAAAATATAAATTATGAAAAATGGGTTTTAATCTAAGCAGGCTCTGTAGTTTTGAGTAGAAATGGGGAGGGAGAAGAAATAGCAAAAATTAATGCTCTTATTTAATCTGTAATATATAATACTGAATTTCAGGTCTCTGAATTGGTTTGCTGGGTGTCTAAATGACTCTGTGGAACACTTTACCTACATATGTAGCAAAGCCTTTGTGAAGATTAAATTTTCCGTATTGGCTCCCATTAAATGTCTTTCTGTGTATTTAAGGAACAAAGAATTGCTAATCTCTGGCGTTTCATGTGAAACACTGTTCTATATGGGGGAAAAATGTTTTTCCAAACAGACAATACCGCAAATGAGATGCTAGATTAATTCTTTCCAGCTACATGCAAGGGAGTGTGTCTCCGTTAATTACTTCCTGCCATATCATGTTGAAGTGGAAGGATAGAGAAGCATGATTCAAGTAATATGAATTACTGTGTAGTACTAATTTATGAAGATTTCTGGGTTTT
Source organism: Aramus guarauna (assembly GCA_013400195.1). Taxonomy (NCBI): domain Eukaryota; kingdom Metazoa; phylum Chordata; class Aves; order Gruiformes; family Aramidae; genus Aramus; species Aramus guarauna. The sequence goes on from VXBL01003291.1 coordinate 1,063,717, forward strand.
GCTTAAATCTTGCCAACATTTTGCATAAATTCTACTTTTCTGTTATGTCATTTCCTCTCCCATCTTAGAATTTTAGCCTGAATAGGTTGGCAGCCATTTACTTAAATTTTGTGGGTGGCTTGATGAGGAAGTAATAAGCAAAAATAATTATTAATGCTCTGTGCTGCTGCAATTACTTGTTAAATGCAATGATATTTCAGAGATAAAACTCTATACATGGTATGTTGTGCAGTCTTCCTTTTAATAAAAGTTAGTTTGTTTCTTGAAGATATAATAATAATGCAGAACAGGCAGAGGGCAAAGCAGTAGACTTGGAAAGAATGAAGAAAAGTTTTTGCCTGTTGTCTCACTGAATGATTTTGGCCAAAGGAATCTTCAAGGTAATATAACTTAGAATCATAAAAGAAGAGAAGAAAGTGTGTGTTTGTTCTCTCAGCAGCTTCTTTATAAGGCTTAAAGATAGCTTGAGTGCCTCCCCGTGCTTTCCCTTTTTCCTTTCTTTAGAAGTTTTGGGGCTGTCTAGACTGGAAGATTGGGAAGTGATGAACTACATAAATGAAAAAATAACAAACAATGAGCTTGAAAGCTGAGCAATGGAAAGGATGGATGCTTAATCAGAATGAGTTAACTGTTTTAACTAGCATTTACTAGAGGCTTCTTTTCTCAAATATTTAAGGTTTAAGCACTCAGTTTAGTGAGATCTCAGTATTAGACAAGAACAAAGTAGCTCAACTACCATCTGCAGTTTTATGGTTATGGCTATGTCGCATATCATTGGTTTTTCCTAACCCTATGAGTGAAGACTTTAAAAATAATTCTAGTAATAGATAGTACCTTATATGCTGCCTGTGCTTGTTTGCAGTCATAAACTGATGTGGATAATGACGGTGAGAAATTAAAGTTCCATAACTGTCTCATAAAAAATGTCTTGCTTTTATTTCTTTTAGCCTCCTTCAATAGAAACAGGGCAAGGCATGTTCTTTATGATCTGTAGGTGTGGATAAGAGCATTTTGCATGATATAATTGTTTTTTAGAGTTGTTGATGGAGTGTTGCAGTATATGAAATACACCTTTTTATTTTTATTCATAGTGTAGGGAAAGATTGGGGAGCTTAAATGTGAAAGGAGGGAATTTGCTGTATAAGTGGCTACAGAATCACATAATGCTGTGTGCCCCAGGACCTTGAAATCAGTAGCTGGAGCTGTTGGCAGAAGTCTCTGGTAACTGATTAACTTACAAAGACAAAGAAAAAAAAGGAAAGGTCAGAAGATAATGGTGAGAGTCCTTACTGGCACTGTCTGAGACTATGGAAATGTGAATACTGAGGTAAGGCCTGGAGAAGAGGGCACCGTGCCAGCTGTGTTTTAAATGAGCCTGCTGTGTATTTAAAATACAGGTACTTGAAAGCATGATTGATTCCTCCCTGATTTATTGGGGTGAACTTGCTGTCATCTTCAGGCCCGCTGCAACAAGCAAGTTGCTGTGAGATTAGGTTGGGAAGGGAACTTCTGAAATACTGCGTACCACGCTAATAGCTCGTGTGCATATTCTCCTCAAATGAATGTGAGATGACTTAGTCCTCAGTGAAGGTGAACGGGTAAACTCCTGTAAATTTACCAAACACACCAGGATATTGGCAGAGCAGCTGTAAATCGTGCTGTCAGAATAGGAAATAGTGTCTGGACACTTGTGTTCATACCAGTTAACAGGATTTTTAACCCCTTCACAAACTGATGACCTGAACTCACGTGGGTGTAGGCTGTGCTATGATGATGAGCATCTTTTCAGACATTGATAGGGGAAAATTTATTCCATTTAATTGGAGGTGATGGCTGACAGTTGGAATATAATGTTTGCCTTCTACCAAATATGAACTAATGAGCTAATATTTTTATTTTGGTAATCTTTGGATTTTTTTCTTTTTTCTGAGTTTCTGATTGTAATAGCAGAAGGTGTTTATGCTGTGTTGAAAGAAGAGAAAGCTAACCATTCTGGGTTTTTTCTAAATTTATCCATATCTGCTAATTCTAATTCAAAACCTGTTCCTCTGATACTGAAGTACTTAAGCAAACTGAGTGATGAAAATTTATCTCTCATACTTTTGAGTAAAGGCCATTAAGGATGGACTTGATGATCTCAGAGGTCTTTTCCAACCTTAAAGATTCTATGATTAATGACTTAAGATTTTATATAATTGAAGAATAAATCAAACAACAGCTTTGAGTTTTTATGGATGTTATAGCCTAGTTGTGAGGTGAAGTCTTTAAGGATTTGCATTTTTAAAAAAGAAACCGCTGAGATGGTTTTCCTTTTATAGTAATTTCCTTCAGTTTCTAATATAGAATCCTCTGCAAAATGCCTAAATGTTTGAATAAATATTTACATAGGTGAGGTCATGTTGATATGCAAGTCTCAAATCCGCTTATAAATTCCACATGAGTGGCCTAAAATATAAGCCAAAATGATAAATAGGATAATTTCTGTCATTTTGTTTAGTTTATCCAAGTTTTGATTCTTGGATATCATGTTACAGGGATATGATTTTCACCCTACAAATCCACGCTTATTTGATTTTAGGTCTATGCTATATGCTCATTTGTTGTACAAAACTGTGACTTAAAATTGATTAAAATGGCGTAAAAATATGTAATTGGAAGTAGGAACTCTTATCACTGCCATTCGCAGCTGTATTATTGGGTGTAGAATTGAGTCTTTTTCAATTTTTATAAAAATCAAAAAGTCAATTAATTTTAAATGTAGTCTGCCGGCTTAGCTTGGATCGGTGCTTCCATGTTTGGGCACACAGGCAGCCAACTGACTGCCCCTGGTTTAATTAAATCAATTTTGATTCTTAGATGCTTTCAGATTATGAAAGTCATTTAAGTTTCTCCATGAACTTGAGTAACTCCATCGGAAGTGTTTGTGTGCGTGCTCTTGCTGCATTGTTGATGCTCAGCAGGTTATCCATCGCCGTAGAAGGGGAGGATATTTCACAGCTACCGAACAGGAATGTTCAGACCGCAGTTGTTAGAGTGCCTGAAGCTTTTTAGATTGATACCCTGCGGTAGTGCTCCTGGGGCCACGTCCTTAGATACATAAGCAATCTCTAAATATGGATCAAGGCTCAGAAATGAGCAACATCTTAAATTGCCTGAAAATGTGCTGATTTGTGCTACTGATACTGCTTACCACACAACACAGGCAATGGTGAAGACTTGTTAGCTAGTCCTGTTTAACCTGGTCTCTGGCCGGGATGTATAATAAACAAATATAAATACAGTTTGGGGGCAGTGGGATTTTGATTGATTCCATTCTGCAGGTCAGGAACTTGGACATTTTTGTGTTTAATAGTGTGAGAGAAAGAAAATTCGGATTCTTTGGTTCTGTGGGGTTAGTTAAACCAGCAGATTGCTCTAGCTTTGTCTTGAGTGCCATGCTTTCAGTAGCTGTTTTGGACCAGAGTAGTATTTCTCCTTCCTCCTTGTTGTTAGAGATCCAAATACTTATAGTGTAAATTGTTCCTTAAAACTGAGTTTTGGCTTCTGGCAATTTCACTTTTTAAACAATCTCCTGGCATATGGATGCTTTGTTTTGCTGCTGTCTAATTTTTGCTGGTAGCTGCAATTCTCTACAGCATATTGGCCCTGTGGAAGGCCCCGTACTAGTTGCTAGGTCCCCATGCACTGGATCTGGCACCTCTAAATTTTCTTTTGCTCTTGGGATCCTTCAGCCCTGTCCCCCTTCACCTGGCCCATCTAGTGTGCTTCCTCAGCCCGTACGTATTGCCTTCACAGAAGTGAAACTATTGGGGGTGCTGTGCCTTTCCCCCATCCCCAGGAGCATTTGAACATGCTGAACTCTTTGGAAATGGTCATGTGCAAGATCAGTCAAGTTTTGTGACCCAGAAAGGCAATCCAGGGGTAACCGGCACTAATGTTGCTTGGGTCTTGAGGTTCAGGACTTGCTCTTTGCTCTAAGCACAGCATAGATATTGATAGATCTAGGAAAAGGAATAAAATGCTTATATGCTCCTTCTGTAGTGCGTTTTGGTTTGAATCTATGCCCTTGAAAGGAGAGTTCCCCAAACTAATTTAAGGGCAGCAGCTGCTATAATTATGCACAGAAAGTCATACGCTTCTAGATCCACTTCTTCACTGTAGTATTTGTTAACACCTTAAAGTTTAAGTGAACTCGCCCACCCTTTGGGCCCTACTGCCATCCTCCCTACTCTGTGACCCCACAAAGCAAACCTCCTCACCTACACACCCACGTCCCCTGCCATCCAGGCAATTTGGTGACCCTGCTTTTGTACCTGAGCATCCCATGAACCTTAGACCTTCATCCATTTACGGCATGCTCTGCCTCAACAAGCTGTGCTCTCTTTGCCCATGCCAGCCCTTGGGTCCTTGCACCGGGTAGGTCCTTGCCTGTGCTGGGACACAAGCAGACCCAGGAGGATCTGTACAGCGGCACGTGTCAGCAGTAGCTGCCTTTGCTGGGGTGCTCAGCCTGCATCTCGGGCAGGATGCCAAAGATGAGCAGTAATGTGAGCTGTTGCTGCTCATACTGTGTGGCACATCTGAGCTGATTAAAATGATCTGCGTGTTCCTAGCGGGGTGCATGCATGACCCAGTTTGAAAACCTCTGTAACAAGTTTGGGAATGTGTGCCCTGTGCCACTGCCTTCTGAAATGGGGAGTAGGTATGAGTGAGAATCTTATTCTTTAAAACAGTTTTTCTAACTATTGGTTCCCTTCGGCTGCTGACTTCCTAGTCAGGTTCATGTTATCATCAGTGAGTCTGTTACTAGATACCAGTCTAGCTGGACAGACCAGTTTCTCTGGCTCATGGCCAGCCCAAGAAATCTTCCATGTAAAATAAGATCATGAACATTTAATGGCCATTTGTCTTTATTAGCCCTGTGGAGCTTCAGTTCACCCTGAAGGTAATAAGACAACAAAGGCAACAGATAAGCTAAGTCCAAAAGGAAGTTTCCATCCTGCCAAAGATGTACATACAGAGCGCTCGTGATCTCCAGACAATTGTAAGTTGTATGCAGAATGAGTAGTTGCGACAAGTTGGAGAATTTCTTTCTTTTGGGCTGTTAGTGTGCTTTTAGTCCTGTTGCTTAGCTAGTGCTTTTATTAAAACAGTTTGAAACTTACTGCCAAACGTAGAAATTTCATTTGAAAGCAGCATAGCTTTAAAAAAAAGTAGATTTCATTGCAGCTTACAAGGAAAAAAAGGTTTGCAGATGCCAGAATACTAATAAATATTTGAGTCAGGGTAAGTAGAGGAAACTGGTCAGAGTGTATAAATTGTAGTTTAAATAACTGCCCATTTATGCTGTAAGGCCTGATGTTTAGATGATGAATCTGTTCCTGATTAAGTGAACTATCTTGATTGCATTGAAGAGATAAAAAGAACAGAAAGTACTTCTTAAGTCTAGGCTTTTGGGTCTAGAGTAATTTGCAAGCCATAAAATAATCTGAATGGAAAAATGTACCTTTCTTTCAACTCTTGTAGAAAAGTTATTCCAGGAAAGTAGCTGTTGGGTGGTTACGTATGGCACTGAGCTGGGACAGGCGCTTGGGCTCGGGGGAGAGCAGGATCTGAGTTGTCTCATGATAGAGCAACACGGACGAGAGGAGAGGAAGAAGCATCGTTTTTTCGGTTGGGTGCCATAACGAACTTCTGAGAGCTGCATGGCAGCACAGAGTACCAATCCTACTGCTGCTGATACAAATTGATTATGATGCTGAAACATTGCTGGCTCTCATCATCTCCGACCTTGTCTGATTCACAGCTGTGTGAGCAGCTGACATCTCCAGCCAGACAATCAAAGTACGTGTTTTAACTGCTAAACCACAATGCAATTATCCATAGCACGTCATGTCGGCAAACCTCAAAGCTCCCCTGGAGAAATGAACATTTATTTGCATTTACTTTCAGCACTAAAATGTTATCCCTTGCAAATTTTCTTATTGTCATAAATGTTGAAAAAGCCTTTTTTTTTTTTTCCTTCAAAATCCCCTTCAGGGGTAAACATTTGATTTTATTAAGTTCTGTTATAATAGCTGAAACTGTCATAGAGTACTGCTTTCAATCAATACGTTTTTCTAATGTACTAAATCTCTTTACTTTTTCATTCTCTACTAGATAGAAAACTGCTGGAGGGCATGAAACATTTATTCTGATAAGTGAAAGTGCATGGCCCATAATATAGTTCTCTGGTGTGCCATGGCTCAATTGCACTTCTTTAAACTTGCATTTTAAATGGGAACATGATTTATTTGCAGGTAGTCTACACATGGACTGCACCTCAGAATTGCCTAAACTTTCCCTGAAACATATGCTTCCTCCAAACACATGCTGAAGCTGAGATCTCAGAATAGCTGATTGTGATCAGCATTAAATAAAATACCTAAGGTTGTGTGGTTCAGGAATGGAAACTTAGTGTGGGAGTAGGAGGAAGGGGAGGACAAAACATGCTTGTCATCTTAGTTTTCTTAATGTTCATAGCCCTGAGCTTTCATCTACTTTCCTGCGTTTGACTATGAATGATTTTTTTCTAATTTTTCTAGTTTTGTTTGTTTTTTTAATTTACCTAGGTCTTTTAAAAGATGTATAGGACACTATGTAGGATGGTGAAGGTCCTTTTCATTTTTTTTTTTTCTTTTTTTCTGACATATATGCAGTGTGTGTACAGTGGGTTTATTTCTGCTGAGAAGCAGGGAAGTTGGACGAGAGTCTGGATGATCCCACTGAACAAAAATAGTATGTTCATTAGTTATATACTACTCATCATCCTAAGTTTGGCCCTTTATTGGTATGGAAGAAAAGGGAAATCATGCAAGGAGAAGTAGGAACATAAGCACAAACTAGGTAAAAGCAGTCTCTAGTTGACAAGCAGCAATGCTGAGAAGGAGACTGAATCTCATTTTCCCCAAAGTGGCATTAACTGGGAGACACCAAACTGATGGAAGTCGGTAGTATTGCAGTACATGTAGATGGTTGTGTTATAACTGATATTCTCCCATAATTGAGATTAAACAAGATTTTGTTGTGAAAGGTTTATGATAATGATCACCTAATACTGGGATCGTGATCCTCAGCACACCTGATCACAGCTGCTGATGTGAGGACTAAGCCCCCTTGGGTGTTTCCGTGGCAGGATGCTGCTGGGATTCCCATCGTAGAGAGGTGAAGGCGAGTGGCCTCATGCTGCGTACTTGCTGGCCAGGTCCTGGGGATGCAGTTAACTCTGAACTGTGACAAGGAAAGTAATTTTTTTAGTAACTGCTTGAAAAAAAGGTGTTGTTGTTACCCTTCCTTTCCATGCAATTGCAAGCATCCAGTGTTCTTACTGGAATAACATTGGCACAAGGATGCTGACGTAGGAAGGGGGTGGGGGAGACAAGAAGTGGAGCTTGGGACTTGAAGACAAGAATGTGAGTAGAGGGAAAAGGGAGAGTAGCGTGTGGGTTTTTTTGTTGTTGTTGTGTTGTTTTGTTTTGTTTTTGTATCGTAGCTTGCCTTAATTTTAGATTGTTGTATGACTTGCCTATATTTAATAAGACACTGTCCTAGTGAGATCCCCAGGCAGCCATAGGAAAATTACTACCAGTTTCAGTGTACCATTGTTTATACACTGCCTGAGGTCAAAACCCAAGAAGTGTATGTTTAAGGGTTTTTTTCTGTGGTTTAGGTGCATACTGTTTTACCTCTGCATGTTTGAGAGAAACAGAGAGCATGAGTGTACATTTTGGCAGGGTTTCTTTATGGTCCTTGAAAGAGCACTAACAGTTTTGTAACTCTGGATGCTCTGAAAACTAAACTTTGCCCTCTTTGTTTCTACTGATGGTCACTGGTTTGCTGGCATGTATTGACAGTCCTTATTGCTCAGGACTTAGAGAACAAAATGTAGGACCAGCTGCCTGTTTCATAGTGCCAGTTGGAATCGACATGTCAGAGAAGAGCTCCAAGCAGCCTCTCTTCTTGCTTGTGTTTCATGCATAAGTACTAATGTGAGGTGCTACATTAATATACAAAGAGATTGGTATGACGAGGTTTTTCATTTTGCAAAATGTTTTATGCTTTCATATAAAATACATCACGTAAGTTTGACTTTTAAAAAGGGACTTGCCTTACAACTCCTATTACAGTAGTGGTTTTGGAAGGCAAAGTGATTGAATTCTCTCTGGATGAATGTTGCATAAAAGATTTGTAATCTTTGGCAATTAGAAAATTGTTGCTGAGGTTAATGGTGATATTATTTTTAACTTTGAGGGCAGGAGCAATCTCCTGCCTCCAGGATGGAATTATTTCAATCAGTGCTTTAAATAAGCACTTTCTGTGATGGTTTAAATTGACAAACGTCTAAATCATCAACTTGAATTCTTTTTTTTTTTTTTTCTTTAGCATTTATTTTAGCAATTATGTATCCTGATGTACTGATTTTTTTTTATTATTATTTTGTATTGTTTCTGAAAAGGAGAGTGGTATTTACTATAGATTATTTATTTGGTGAGGGGTTTTTTTGCCCTGTTTTTGTGTGGATATCATAACTGTAAATAAAAGCAGCACAAAAAACTAAATAAGAAGCCAAATAATGTATCTACATTTGTTAGAAGTTATTGAATGATTTGCATCTAGAACTAATTGTATGCAACGTTTTAAGCCCCTGGAGAGTGAATTGATTTGAGAGACACTTCTGGAACTTGTAAGGTCAGTTTTGTGACGGAGGCCTTTCTATCAAGCGTCTTTTCCTGATTGTCTGTGATGAGGTCAGGTACCATCTCCTCAGATTTCAGTTAGTTATAACTTGAATTAGCGCAGGACAGACAAAATTTGAGGTAATTCTACCTGATCAAGCTAAGCTCTTCAAAAAGAATGATGATAAAATAGTCAATACTTTCAAAATCCCATATTTTTTCCTACTTAGGAGAACCTGCTGTCCTGTAAGTTAATCTTTGCTACAGTATTGGTGTCCTCATCTAACTGTGCTCAAAGGCTCTGTCCTAGGGGCTCTGGTAGGAGGTAGTACCTTGATATTACCAGTTCAGTAACTGTATTTCTTTTTAACCTTCAGAGACAAGTATGTGCCAATTCTGATATATATAATCCATATGTAAAGTATATTATATTATAAATATTCCAATATATAATTTAATTGCTTATTAAGGTGATGATATTCTCAGGCTTTGAGATATGAATTTCATAATAGTTTTATTTTTAAATAATGTGTGGGGTTTTTTCAAAAGCAACTTTTATCAAACTTCTCTGCCTCTTTGTAAAGAGCAGTGCTAGTCTGCCTGGTAGTGACATAGAGGAGCTCAAGCCAGTAGCTGCATACTGGTTTGTGCTGGAGGTCTGCGTGTGATGACTAGAAAAATACTCTCAGGAAATTAGAGTATCTCTTGGGAGATGTGCTGGGTTTTGCACCCCACGCTTTAAGTTGCATAAGTTGGAGTTTGTATATTGTTCATGTAAACTTTCAAGACTGGCAGTTGAGATAGCTGCTTCTAATAAACTATAAACAACATTATGATGCTATGGCAGAAGAGCCAAAAGAAAGTGTATCCAGCTGCATATTGGAATTAGTTGTTTCAAATGTAGGTTTTAAAAGCTTTTTTGGCATGTGGGTTGTGCGTCTCCTATTAAGGAAAAACCTGACTGTGAAGGAAGATGAAAATCATGTTGATGAATAATATGAAAGGCCATAACCTCAAACCTATTATAGTCAAGAGAGATATTTTTACTGGAATGTTTTGTTACTGAGTTTCCCAGCACTCCCAATTGACAGGAGAGCTAAATACAATTTCAGTGACAAACACACTTTTTTTTTTTAATGAGCAAATTGAAAACTTAGCATTTTGTCTGTCACAGCAGCTTTAAGTTGACCTCACTGTGCTTCTGATTCAAAGTATTTCAAAAGTGTGTCACAAAGACATATTATACCTCTGTGAACAGGTGTTTTCAGATCATTTTACAGGCTTAAATTTCTGCTTATGTCCCTTGGCTGATCTGATACAAGTCAGTAACACAACTGAAAATAGAACTTTATAGTCTTCCTTTCCTTCTTCAGGTGCAACTGCTCCTTCTTCCTCTGTCGGACACAGACATCATTAACTGTGTGCCCTCCATTATATAATGTAACACCATCACCTACCTGCTAGGTTTTGCAGTCTTCGGTTTCATTTCTTAATGTGGTTATCAGGAATAATGGCACCCCTAAGACCCAGCAGCATCAATGCTTTTTTTTGCATTAGTACCGTGGATTTTAGTGGTCGTCTTCCATGCCAAAAATGATGTTACTGACATGTCCCTGTCACTGTGAGAAACCCTGCTTTGAACCTGGGGCAAGCATTGTGCTACTGTTGGTCATATTTTCAATGAATTCTTTCAGCATCTTGTTGTGAAAGAGTTTTTTGTTTAAAAAAATTATCTAAATAGCAAGGTGTGAGTGAGAACATGGCCACCTGCTAGATGTAGCTGGTCATTGACTGGCTCTGCTGGACACAAGAAGGGTGAAGAGCACAACTGGTTTCTTGTTAAGTGAACTCCCAGTCCCAGTGGCTGATCTGATAGCTGAAACTTGCTGTGGATGTCATGAACTCATCACGCGCATGACCTGTGACTCTGGCACTTCATCGGTTGGTCATTTCTGGAGCTGGAGGGGGTTTCCCTGGCAGTTTCAGTAGACCCAAGCATGTAACCATTTAACTGAATTAACCCCCAGAGCTTCCACCCCTTATCTGCTGTGTTGGAGGAGAAGCTGAACTTAAGCTTTGTGCTTACCCGCTTCTCTGGATGGGGACTTGGTGTTCTCTTTCTTTGCCAACAAGAGTTTTTCAGTGTAGGGAGGTAATGGCAAGACTTGAAAACTTGGTGTAATTTGTCCTCTCTTGAGTAACATAAAGGAGAGTCACGTCACTGCAAGCAATCTATTGCTTGCGATTTAACTGCTGCAGGTGTTGCAGCGTGGGTTCCTGAGGCGGTACTCTTTCTTCTCTCTAATTTTCTGGTGTTGAGAGTTAAATAAATGCCCTGGAAGACTAAAATCTTCTGGAAGGTTATGATCCAGGAGACCAACTTCTAAGAGGCTGGGGATGCAAACACAGCAGCAGTGTGGAGGCTGGAAGTGAATATGGGTAATGTTTTCTGATTTAAATAAGGAAAGAAAAATTAAATTAGGGAACATAGGGGGGTTTTATTCCTTTCATGAAAATACTCCAGAAGATCTAGTTTAAGTGGTTTTGGTTTTGACTTTCACAGTTATGTTAATAAAACATTTAAGATTGCCTGATCTTTCTTGAAGTGCTGTATAGCAAGAAAATTGCCCTTAGCAGTGAGGGGCATTTCAAGGTGAAGAGGGATGAGTTGGGAACAATAAAAGGAAATTAAATGAATTAAAATGGGAGTGAGGTGTCTGTGTTTTACCATGCCTCTGTATAGCCACATGAGAAGAAATCAAACAAACCAAATGAAGAAAGTGTGCCTATAGCCCAGCTGAACAGGGATCTTACTGTTGCCTAAAGCTTATAGCGTAGACAACTCCACACCACTGCAAAGAACCTATAGGCATTTTTTTTGTGCAGCAAGAATTAGTGAGAGAGTAAAAAAAAAACAAAAACAACCCAACCCCCCCCNCTAATGCCCAGGCCTTGAGCTGCTAGAGAATCTAGGTTGCCCAATAAATGTTTCAAAATGCATCACCGTTGCCTTCTCTACTTCAATCATTAAGCTGTAATACTCAAGAACTTACTTGAATGTCAGAGTTCAAGTGCCTGTCATGAAGCTGTCTTTATAACAAGAAAATGAGTCAAAACACTCCAGGAAGGCTTTTTTTATTAATGTATCTCTGCAGATGCCTGTGTCCTGGGGAGCAGAGTTCCCACCAATGTGCTTCAGGAGTTTGTGTGAGTGCCTCTCCGCATCTGGATTTTGGAAGTACTGGCCCCTGGTTCACAGGGGTGTGTGCAGGTGCAAAGGTGCCTGCAGGGAAGTCTAACAGTGGTGTAGGGCTGGCAGCACTCCATAAGCACTCTGCAGTTTTTCCTCCAATTCTCTAGATATGGTGCTCTAGGTTTATAAATTAGAGAAGGATCCGGCTCTTTAGGAGTTAGCAGTGTTCCCTGCACTTCAGTAGAAGATACAAGGCCAATGTTGCCTTGACCTGTCCCTGTTATGCAACCTTACTATTTCAAATGGGATAATTTTCCATATTTGAGACCATTTGAACCACTTGGAATTAGTAAACATGTTAATGATCTCTTATTTGCATGAACATGAGAAGAGCAGAGCAATTTTAAATTACAGCTGAATTCCAAAGGGACCAAAGTAAGGATGGGCTTAACTGCCTGGTGCATACCTCACATACCTGTCAGGTACCTGCTGACGGAGGGGCATAGACCTGAAAGGGGAGGCGTAAGCGCAGGCTTTCTTATTGCTGTCTTCCTCTTTCATTAGCAGAATTTATAGTATTAGGGGACACTATTCATAGCATAAAAGAGCTTGACTTCTTAATTTATTGAAGAATAGAAACTGAAGATCTCATCAGTCCAAAGTGAGATTTAGGAAAAATTTAAAAAATAAGTGACACAAGCCAAGTCTTTTCTCTTCTCTTTTAAAGAAAAACAATTTGTTTCTTGATTCATTCTGGTACAGAAGAATTTCTGTTTCAGCTTGAAAACAAAGGTTGAAGCAAGGATCAAGAGGGACCCACACACTGGACTGACTTGCAGAAGTTTGCTTTCTTGTGCACTTGTGTGTGTAATAATCATGGACACCGCTGCTCCTGCAGCTGGATAGGTCTTTCTTCAGGACCTCATGACGAAAGCCCCCGCCAGCCCAGACGGAAGCAGTGACCACACAAAAATATCTGTGTGGGTGCAAACAACCATAAAGAGAAGTTTCTGAGTGTTCTTAGGTATTCATTGGCCTCTTTTGTTTCCAGTTACAGTGTTTCCAAAGCTCTTGATGTGTTAGCTATTTGTTGTTTGGGCCAAAAGTGAAAAAAGAAAGATGGCTACTCTGTGAGCAAGATGCACAGGCTCTTAATATATTTCTCTGCATTTCGTAATATCGGTTATTCCCATGTTGGACCGAGAGAGGTGATACAAGAATAGAATTGCAAAGTCTTGGGTATCAGTATCTCTCTTCTAATTGCAGTGCACCTTAATGTACTTCAAGATTTGCAGAGAGCCAACTCCTGCTTTACCATGTGAGTTCTTAATCAGGAAAAAGAGCATCTAGTGCAGAAGCCTGAGGCTATAATGGATTTAACACTCATTTAAAATATTTCTTAAGAGGAGGAGAAATACTGCAATAGCATGCACAGTTGTATCAGGTTTTGATAACTGGAGACTAAGGCATGCCTGTACCACTGTCACCACTGCGACTGTGGCGTGTGCAAGTTTGAACTAACTTGAGTACCATGACTTGTGTAGCTGTCGCAGCACTCTTTGAGACTGAATAAAGATGTGTAAAGTTAGCCTGTGTGGGTCTCCATCTTACAACAGCCACATGCTAGCAATATGCAAAGAAGCTATATAAAATTAGCATTTCAGCACAGTAGTTTAGATTATCTTCAGTATAAATGTATCTTCTGCTGTCTCCACCAGACCTACTTAATTCCTCTTCGTTTTTCCCAGCAACAACGTTGAAATGCTTAACTGCTTAAATGAAATATTTGTTAGCTCTTGCAGGAGTTAATACTTGGTATTTGTGCATGAAACCAGATCATTGTTCATTAGGATGGAACTGGGATTTCTAGCTGGTAAGAGAAGATAAAAGTGCTGGTTCAGATTCTACTGTATGAGGAAATTTAGTACTAATTACTTATTCTATAGATATTAGCTTTTGTTATTTTATATGCAGCTTTTTAAGTACAGGCTTTAAATCCTCATATCCTGTCTTGAAAACTGAATTCTAATCAGAGTTTGACAATCTGGATTTAGATAGTTTTGGAACATGAATAGGGAAGCTTGCAAAGCACTAGCCAGCACTATATCTGGATTTCATCAAAGTTAGTAATTCCTCTTGTTTTTCTGGAGAAGAAATTTGCATACATACTCATTTAATGAATCAAGCGTGGGGAGAAACATTCTGCATGTTTGGTCATAGTGCGTGTGTAAACAGTAGGAGGTCAGACACCAAAATGTTACTGTTCTTTTTAAGTTGAAAGCAGATAATAACCATAAAGGTTTCATAGCCTGAAGTATATTTAATAGAGGTTTATTAACAGCTAAGAGAGGTCTTATTTAAAATTAAATCTGTTATTACATGGGTATATGTTTAAGATCCATGACATTTTGCTTTGATTGCTTGTAGGTATATGACTGGCTTGTGATTTGACTGTAGCAAGGAGATGGTTCGCCTATAATCCTGTCCATGTCAACGCATACTGGGTTTAACAAAGGAGGTGATTAGAGAGTTTGTTGGAGTAACTTTTTGCTCCTACTTCGTAAAGGTTGCTTAAAACTGCCCTAAAAGTGAAGTTCATAATTTTTTTAAGTTGCCCATAAAGTAAAAATTGTAGATTTATATTAGCCGAATAATTCATCACTCCCTGTTTGTAATCCTGATGCAACTGCTGCCTTTCCCACTGCAGATTAAAGTTCTCAAGACTTCTTTAGTTGCAAGGCATTCTTCTAGATGAAATAGAAACAGAACTTTGAGACCAAAAAATAAAAGATTTAGTGTATGCAAGTATGTAAGGAAAGAGGTGAGGAAGAGCAAAAAGAAGATAAGAACTGCAGGATTGTGCAGCTGTATCAAATTAATTTCTGCTTTTTGTTAGGATGTCCAGGACTAGTAGTCCATCCTCTCATGATTCTCCCAGATGGTGTTTTGAGCCCTTGTTTGGCTGACAGAAGATGACTGGAATGACAACTATTTATTATGTCAGGGGAACGCCTTGGGTGGACGGCAGTCTCGCTCTGTGGGAACTCGTTCAAAGACTATTGAACTAATGTGTGCTAATACAGGAAAACAGAGGCCATGAAACACGTGTAAAGTATGAGAGAGAACCCAATTAACAAAGTTTTATTCCATTGTAAAGAAAAGGTAGAGATTTATTTAGCAAAAAGATAAGAATACTTGAAGGAAACATTGTGATATTTCACCAACTGGAAAAAAAAAAAGTAAGAAGTCTGACTGAAAATTTGCTATTTGAAGGCTACAGCTGCTCATTGACAAAATTTATCAGAGCCAAATGTCGGAATGGAGAAGTCAAGATAGACCATCTAGAAGATGAAGAAGAGTCTGTGAGCATTATTGGTGTTTAGATCTCTATTAGTCAAGAGAGTCTTGAAGACTTGTTATTTTAAATTGTTCCAAGTGAAAAAATAGGAAACGTTTTTTAGTACCTCTGTAAAGCTGTGTTAGCATGTCAGAGGTTGAGCATTTGCTGTGTATATTTTATCTGCCATTGAAATGGAGTGGTGATATACAGAAACTTGCCTCTAATTCTTTCATTGTGGAAACCACATTTTGCTTTCAAAATATTTTGAGTCTCTATTGTAAACATGATCCTTTAAAGTAATTTTTGTACTTACTATTGGATTTATTAGTCCCATCTTAAATTAATCCCATCTTAATATATGACTTCTCTTTAGAGAAATAATGCAGTTTTAAAATCTGGATATAATCATACTCATGCTCTCTGATTATTTGATCTTCCTCAATCCCAATAAATAATTGGTTTTCCCTGTAATGCTTCAGTCTGGTTTTGAGATAATGACCATCTCGTGGTAAATATTGATTGTGATGGCATCCTTCAGAGTTCAGTGCATGTTTTCTTTTTGAAAAGTGAAGTTTTCAATTTTACGTATGGAGGGAAGGTAGAAAAGAGGAGAAAATTTTGCCATATTATAAGGGCTGTTAATCTCTAATAACTACAGCTTTTCAGTCTGAATTTGATTCTTATTTACTGCACCAAAAACATGATTATTATTTTTAAAAAAATTCTGAACCGCTTTGCAGAAATCATGCAGCAGTGTACTTCTGGTTGGAAGGCTTGTCTATGCTGAAGATGAGACTATTCCTTTAATTTATCAACTGAGCAGCTGTGTTGCAAGAAAACATCTTATTCTAAGATCGAGTGACATGGAAATACACTTTTTGGGAATAACCATTACAGCTGTGATGCAGACTGAAGGATACTTGCTAGCAGAGCAAGTCTGAGAAAAGAAATTCAGATAGTTTGAATTAATCTTATTTTTTTCATAGAAATGAAAACAGAAGTTGACACAGAACTCATCTGTAATTTGGCAGTGTTTTGACTGAACACATGCAGTTTTCTTCTGTGCTCAGCAGTTCAACGAAGGAGAAAAAATAATAGTTTTACTATTCTGATAGACCTCAAAGTCCTATCCATAGCTACATCAGAGAAAAAGGAACTGATAAGTGTGGTATAATTACTTAAAATTATCTAATGTGTCTTGTGACACGAACACCTAATTGCAAAATCTTTAAATCTGTTTGGTATCAGAGTAGGAAAAAGCCATTTCAAAATAGAGGTCAAAGAGTGAAGTTCAAGATGTTGTAAAAATACTTTTGCACATGGAAAATCCCCAGTCAGTGGGCAGAGTTGGCAGAGGGTTGATAAATCTTTGCAGGAGTGGTCACTGCTATGAATTCCCCAGCTGTGAACTTACTCCGGTCTCCCAGTACAACACCTATAAATGGGCTCATTTTTTCATGCGTACTTTCTCATTGGAATATTTTCCAGTCGGCGATTTTCTCTAGCTCTGTGAGATGTCTGTAGCAGGATGTCTCTGGGATGCAGTCTGTTGCTAGCTACTCTTGCCTGAGTTAATGTGATGTTATTCCCCATCTGCTTTTTGCTTTCTACATAAAAAAAAACTTTGCACTGAAGCATACAGCCCTCATCTTCTGTTTGTAATTTGGAGAAAACATATTACCATGTTCTAGGAAAACCTAACTCCATACAGTGCCTTGGATATGCGGTGGCCTGTTCAAGTGATGGTCACAAGTAACCACTCCCTTGGACCACCTGGCAAGGAAGAAAAATGTTCTTTGTGATGCATTAAGATCCAGTTGTTACTCTTAAAATACACATTAAATTAAATCTGTATTTCTTCCAGGGCAGAATTTTATATATCTAAATCAATGTTTTCCAAGAAATGGTCCCTGCTCTGTTTTATCAGAAAGGCCACAATTATTTTACCACAAATGACATAAGTAAATGCAGCCTAATTCTTTTTCTGTGACAAAGCCTGCGTTCCTACAATAATCCTTCTCCTGCTGTTCAGTTAGAGATGCCTTGGCTGGAGAGAGGGAACATCCTAACTGGAGATGCTAAGTATCTAAGCGTTAGAAGAAATTTATTTATCGGTCAGCTTTCTTAAAGGTTGTATGTCTTTTGATTTAGTCTGCTAGTCAGTAAGACGAGGAGTATATGTCAGATACATGTATTTATACACAGACAGGCATGCACACATACTTGCTCACAAGTGAAGTCCTAGTCTTTAAATGCAGAAATAAAAATCCTCAGGGGGATATTGGACATAAAATGTTTGCGTAAGACTTGACACAGCAAAAATTGGCAATAGTTCATTCAGATTTCATGCTAAATTCAGATGCCATTATGGTAAGAATGAAATACAGGAAAGTCCGAAATGCAAACTGCTATTCAACTGAAACCTGGAGGGCAGCAAAAATTTTCAAGAGGCACAATGAGAAATTTGCTTTGATTCGGCAGTTCTTGGCCCCATCAACAAGTTACTAGTAAACAGAATCGAACTCTGTGGATGAAAGTTCCGTGAAAATGTCATTTTAACAGGTGCTGTTAAAATGATTAACAGGTTCTGGTTAGTCCTATGGATTGGGGGCTTTTTTTAAGAAAACCCGAGGAAACAATTTGAGAGTTACGTATTTCTAGCTGATCAAAAAATCCGCACTGTTAGCCTTCTAGAGACGCAGATGTGGTAGCAATCAGCATGAGAGAGCAGTGCCAGCACGGTGAAGAAAGATCTGAGAGTCCTTTGCCTTTTGGGTGGTCCTGGTGTTCTCTGCCTCAGAAGAGAAACACCTGCAGCAGGAAAGCTTTTATGCTAGTAGAAAGAAAAATGTCCTAATGATTCTGAATTTTAGTGTTAAAACATTTGTCTGAAATCTTTAGAAAACCTTTACTATGGTAAATACATGTATTTTGGTGGCACTTTTAGTGGAGTATGTTGTACCTTCTTTAAAAGGAAGAAGAAAAAACAATTAGGTAGAACATTTCAGTTACTGGATGCAGTGTAAAAAGCACCCCAGGTGAGCGCAGAGGGTGCAAGGGAGCGTATTACTGCGGTGAGTAATACCGTCTAAAGTTAGAGCAGGTATCATCCGGAAATTTGCAATATGTATAGCTTCCTGCTTTGGATTTAGAGTCACAGATTAGATTTCTTTCCAAGTTCATCAAAAATAGCTCTAACCAGTCTTTCACAGACTATAGCCTGTATTTTGTTAAGGCTCATCCATATGCAGAGGCTCCAGTAGATTGACATTTAATTTGTTTGCACTAAATTACTTAGCATCAATATACAGGTCTTGAAAATCCTCTGGCGTAGGGTCTCCTGTTTCACCCTCTATCTACCCTTTTAACTGACTTAGCTGCCTTCTGCCTACCCTACTTGTTTTCTTCTTTTTCTGGACACTCGAAACACTGCAGTTAAAAGTTTTCTGTCTCGCTGTTACATTAACTCTCCGTGGACTTCGCTTCCTCCACAGCTTTGCTGTGCTAAAAAAAAAAAAAAAAAAAAAGGACATT
>VXBL01003291.1:1082510-1162232 GCA_013400195.1 Aramus guarauna
AAAAAAAAAAGGGACATTCCTAATTTTGCAGTCCCCCCTGGGTACTGGCCTAATAAAAACGCAGCACCTTGTCAGTGGACCAAATTGAAATTGAAATGAGGTTGGGTTCAGCAGCTAGGTTGGCAACACCTCTCTAAGCCAAAAAATGTGTGTTTTTGTGGGGCTTGCTTTTGTTGTTTATAGCCTGCTATATCATAGCAAAAAAACAAACAAGCAAACTAAAACCCTGTGGAGCTTCTCCACTGAGATGAGAGTACTTTTTCTAACAAGCTACGTGTTCTATCCAGCGAAATTAGCTAAAGCCAACCAACTGGTCCAAAGCTACCAGCTCATGGAGATCTGAGCCCAGGTGAGCGCAGGTGGTGCAAGGGAGCATGTTGCTGGGGCTTCACCGGTTGCAGCAGGTTCTCTCCTTGGCCACAGCACCCAGCTGTGCTTGTGCTCACAGCTGCTTTGCTCTAAAGTGAAAAATACATTAATTTATTCCAGCAGGATGACTGAGACTACAGGGGTGGTTTTTACTTCTTGCTGAGGTGCACCTATTGCAGCTCATCTGCTAAACAGTAAGTTGCTTAGCAGAAGTAACCAGGATGTGGGTTTGGGGTGTCAAGCTGATCTTAAAAAAAGGCCGTTTCCCCTCACTGCTGCCCTGACCTTGCCTTGCTCCTGCCCTGACACTTGATTGACCGTCAAGCACTGCTTCAGAGCTAAATTGGCAGAAGCTGGTTTTTTTCCAGCTGGTATCCACAGGCCGAGCTAACCCTGGAGCCAGCAGGAAGGGAGGAGAAGGGACGTGGGGCAGGGACCAGCACTTACCTGGGTTTCAGTGCTCAGGCATTGTAGTTTCAGGCACTTGTTTTTCTATGTAAGCATGACATAAAGAACCTGTTTTTCCTTGCAAGGGCAGTCCTTCTTGTGGCAATATTTAAGTATTTCTGTGACTCTCTGCTGTTTCTCTCCCTGCCCCCCCAATCTTTCCATGTGGTTTTTACACTTGTGTCTTGTTAGCAATATTTTTCATATTCCTTTTCAAACCCTTCCCTGCCTCTAAAGATCAGCTTAGCTCCTCTGGCCTTGGTGTCATAAGTATTTGCTGCTGACCCCTTACTGTGTTTTTTTTAAATTTTTTTTATATGTCTGGTTTTGGATATTATACTGCTTGTGGCTTTGAGTCAGTCTGGGAAGTTATGGGAGAAATAATTGATTCTTTAGAAATGTTACAGAGGTGTGGGAGACCAGTAGTGCTGCTTTTCTGCGTGGTTTTTGGTTTTTTTTGTTGTTTTTTTTTTTAAACTACAGTAGCAGAAGCCAGCCATAGTTCATGTCTTGTGAAAGACTATATTTTGTGGGAAGAAGGCAGGAGAGGTAATTAAGGTGGTGTTTGAGTGCATGGGTTTGTGTGTGCATCCATTGTGCTGGGGTACAATGAATTACTTGTCTCTGATATGATAAACTGTTATTGCAGATTTAAAAGTGCTTCATAACACACGAGGCATAGTAGAGACAGAACAAATCTCCCCAAAGGCTATATTAATATTCATTACAGAGTTAACAGCATTACAGCACTCGAAAACAGACATAATATATAGGGAAGAAACTTTGTGGGGGTTGAATCTGAGGACTCTCTGATCTAAAAGTAGCTGCTGCACTTTTGGAGCTGAAGAATCTTGGCAGCAGGAGTAACAGCACTTCCCTCCTTCCAGCCATTAAAAGACAAGTAAAATATAGCATTGCAAAGCCTTTATATTTTGAACTCCGTAAATTCAATTGGAAAAGATACACAGGTCTCCTGGCACTGATTCTAGGCAACCTGTCACGATGCCCATAGAAACTGAAGTGATGTGCCATAACCTGGCAGTTCTGGGGTCTCTTAAAACCAGCTTGCAGAACCTCTTCTCTGTGAAATACCTCCCTCGATGTGTGCGTGTCTCCTGTATTAAACTAAATCTTATATACCGAAACCACTGCTCTGGTTAAAAGAAAGCTCTTCTCTGTACATCTTTGAATTTGTGCAGCGTTCTTAATGTTAACAAATGTTTTATTCTTAGTGATGGTCTTGTGAAGTAAGCACTAGCCTTTTACAGACGGAAGGTGGCTAAAATGGAGCAACGTGTTCCTAGAAAAACTGTGTCACTAGAAGAGAAAAGGGACTCTCTGCACACCAGTGGTTGGAATAGGAGTTACTGGGAATAAATGAGCTCTGTGCAGCAGAGGATGAGGGAGCATGGATGGTGTTTCTTCTGTGCCAGGGCGCTGCCTCTCTGGTTCAGCTCTAAAGCAAAGGGGTAGTGATAAAACCCCAAATAATCAATAAATAAAATCTGTGCCATATTATTCCATCATTTTTACATGATCTAGTTGCAAAATACATGGTATCCCATACTGTATATAGGTATTACTCTTTTTGTTTGCCTGAATGTGATATTGCTATAAATGTAGTTAGGATTTGAAGCTAGAGCTCAGCTGCTGCTGTCATTTGAGTCAGTACTTAACATATCAGTAAATTTCAATCTTACTGAACTGACAAATTATTACATTTGTTTAGTAAGCTTTTGTTGTCTTGGCCTCATTGATTGCATTTCACAGATTCTCAGTATTATGGTTTATTTCCATTTTGTAATTGAAAATGTGTGCAATTCCAAACGGGCTTTCGTGCATCTTGACTTGTTTGGCATCATCTCAGCCGTATTTACTAATTTTTAATTCCTTTACATTAAAGGCAGGCATTCTGTTTGATGTTTTCTTTGTGTTGACTCTTCAGTATAGCAAAAATTAGAAAGAAAAGTCAGAGATTATCTAATAATAGCTGTAAGATTTATAAATAAAGCCTTAGCCACTGCATTTTCTTGTAGCACTCAAGGTGGGTTAATTAGTTTTACTGCTTTATGGCAAAGGGAACTGAGTGGTAGGTGGCCACCAGCTCTGTTCTGATGTGTTTCAGACCCAAGAAACTAAAGCTACTCAATGATTGTTTTGGGGTCTGTTTATTTTTAAAGCGAGTAATTGTCTAGGCAGGGTCTTTGTAAGGTGCATCTTTTTCTGTTTAAGTGTTGTTAATACAATCTGTCTCTTCAATGGAATCAGTCTGAGTTACATGGATGAGCAGCCATAGTTTAGTAACTGATTTTAAAGATTCCTGATTGCTTCAGAGCTACGACTAAAACCAGGTAGAGCAAAAGGGGAATTATTAACATTTTTAAAATAAAAAAAAAAAGGACAGGCAATGCAGTTAAGATTGTTCTGTTTGTAAATGATGTGGTACTTCCATGAAGAAAATCCAGGCTTTTCTTAATTTATGCTTTAATGATGTTTTTAAATGGAAGATATAAAAATATTAAGTTCAGAAACATGCTGAAGAGGAACAATGTTTGCAAATTACTTCAAAAATCCTGTTTGCTGTGGTGTAAGATGAGCGTTCATCTTCCTGTCTGCCAGTGATGATGAGGGTTCAAATCGCAGAGGTCATCATGATAGCAGAAATTTCCCTCCTTTGTTGACAGCCTCAGACTGTTGTTAACAACAGTTGCAGCATCCCAGAGCAACGGCGTTTGGTTCAAGATTAAGATTTGTGTCTCCATAAAAGTGCTTGCCTGTTTGGCTGTGTCAGTTCAAAAAAATCCAGCCAGGAAAAGAAATGCTTCACATCTAACAAGTTCGCTTGAAAATCATCATGAGTTACATAAATAATGCTGTTTTAAATTTTTCCTCCACGTATCTTGAGAAGTGTGGTTGCTAATCCTGCCAGACATGGCGAAAGTGTATGGTGAAAAGCTTATAAACAGTTCAGCAGATGGATTTCTTAACGTGCTATGTTATTCCCACTTCAGAGCACAGTCTTTGCTGGGTTTATCTGCCTCATCTGCACTCCACAAAGTGTCTTTAGGCCAATGCTGACACTTAATTTTAAACCAGCAATGACATTGATGCATGAAGTTTTGGAGGCTGAAGTTTTTTTCCCCAAAATAGATTGCGCTGTCTATCTACATTATAAATATTTAGCTCAGGGAGCATGCTAGGTCCAGCCCAGATCACTGCCAATCCACAAATAAGTAACTGTTAATGTAACTTTGAAAGGGAAAAAAGTTGCTGCTTATGTTTATAAAAATAAAGGTGAATGTCTCTTCTCACTTTGTTTTAAAAAAAAAAACAAACTTGCAGACAGATCTACCAGTGACAAAGCATACTTAGGAGTATTACTTTATCACCACTGAGTTTGTAGAAAAGCTTGTGGAAATAGTAATGAATACAATAAAAATTACTTTATACTTCCATCTGTTGAGTACCAGCCACAAAAGAGGTGTCTTTGTGTTAAATCTGTGTTGTATGACATAAGGCATTCAAGCTGTTAGTCAGGGAGAAATAGATAAACAACTTGATAAGAATCCTTGTACGTGCTGAAAGCAGCTTCAGATGACAAATTTGAGGGGTGAAAATTTTAAGTACTTTACAGTTGTAAAGATTCAAAGAGAGATTTTAAATTAGGGTTGCCATTTTCTGAGAATTCATTCAACCTCATATGAAACCAACATTTTGGAGGGGTTAAAATAACAATAATGACCAATAATGAATCAATTTTACAATTGATTCCTTGCAAAATCAATTACATTTCAAAGGACGCTATTCTGGAAATAATAGCATGGTTTTATTATTGTAGTTTATAAGTTTTCTTTCCACAGCTGCTTTTTTTTCCTTTTGTTTTTATATGTGCCTTCTGGGAATATAAACTTGCTTTTAATGGGTTGCTTGTCAATAAGGATTATCATCTGTTGTAAGCATATCATATATAAAGAATTTGGAGATTGAGGGATTAAATCGTGTTGCTAGAGAACCAGTAATGAAATAGAGACTGTAGGCATAGGAACTGAATTACAGTTATGAAAACTGTTTTGATAGTTTAGAAAAAAAATCCTGAATGCTATAAACATATCTGAAAATTTCAGTAGGGAAGAAACTGTTTCTAGGGCTGTATTTAGATATATGTATTTGTCATCCGTTTGCTGCTGTCTGTTAGTATGGGTAGAGCATGCTGTCCTCTGGAAGAGGTAAAAGTCCTAATGCTTAGAATTTAAATACTCATTTGATGTGACAGCCTGTTGGCTTTTCCAGGTCTCCTTGGACCTAGAGCATTGCCATGCTGGGGAACAGTTTAAAACAAAGCCCTGACCTGCTAGAGACGAATTCATTCTTCTGGCAGAGCTAACGCAGTGTTGAGTGTTGCCCCTTGTAAGCTTATTTTGTCCCATCACAACACGGTCTAAAATAATTCTGTGACACATCTGCCTTGCTAGAGCAGGACCACGTGTGCCAGGTAGGTAAATGCCTATGCTAATGGAGCACCTAAAGAGTTGTCTGAAGGCATGAGCTTTTGGGCTCCTTTCACCGCTTTTGACACTGTTCTGTCACACCTGAGTCAGTGAAACTCCATATTCTTTAACCTCTATATCTCACAAAGCCTGCTGTTGAGACGTAGAGGTTAAAGAATGTGAAAAGACTGGAGTAACCTTCAGGTACTGTCCCCAAGGTTTCATTGCCCACTTCCAGGGATCTCATTTCCTGCCTAGTAGTCCCTCCAAAGCTGGTATTTGTGATGGAGCTGTCTGTCTTCTGGTGCACAGGGCCGTCCCCACAAACGCTCTGTACCTTAAATAGAGGGACACTGAAAATAGATGCTGTCCTCTACATGAGAAGAAAACCAAATCAGATTCATTTTCATTTAGCTTTTCTTCGCTGTTGTGGTCCATTCTGTAGCCTGTTTTTTGTACAGTCATTGTTACAGAGAAAACATAATTCAATTTCAGTATTCTCATTCATGGTTTTATGCAAGTTTTGCAAAATACCACATCCTTGCCAGCACCTTTCTTCCTAGCACTTCAGGCTCTCATCTTCTCTGTAGCTGTCTCTGATCTCATGACCCCAATTGACTTAGTTTACACCTCCTGGTACTTTTATGTCTCATCTTTTCCTGTCCCTAGGCTACCTCCCTCCTCTCTTTCATACTTCTTTTCAGTACTTTTTTTTTCCCTTAATCTTTCTCTTCTCATGTTCTGGGAGAGTCCCTGGAAGCTGTCCTCTCGGTTCTTCTTTTTCTTCTTCTGCAGCAAGAAAGAAAATGTGCAAATGTTGCCCTCTGTTCTCTCTGAGCTGTCAGTGCTTGTGGCAGAGTTCAGATCATCTATTACTGTTATCATTTCCTTGACTGTGTATCTGAGGGCTAAATTTTGCAACACCATGACACATGCTCATCA
Source organism: Aramus guarauna (assembly GCA_013400195.1). Classification (NCBI taxonomy): domain Eukaryota; kingdom Metazoa; phylum Chordata; class Aves; order Gruiformes; family Aramidae; genus Aramus; species Aramus guarauna. Next base: position 1,088,756 of record VXBL01003291.1, read on the forward strand.
GTTTTCTCGGGCCAGGTGTGTGTGGTCTTTTTTTGTGGTGGTGTTTCCCAGCTGGTTAATAAGCACGACTGCTTCAAACTAAGTAGTGAGGTACTTTCTCCAGTCCATTCTCAGTCGTTAATACAGTCTTGGCTCCACAGTTTTTCCAGACATGTTGTTAATACTGAGTTCTCCTACTCTCTGGTTGAGCTCCCTAAGACTGTTGGTCTTGGATCTACGCTCATATTCAGCTCATGTCTTGTATGCAGTACTGTCCTGCTTTGCTTTTCCTGCTGGGAAGGAGTCCTGGATTCCCATTTCCTTGTTCTTATCTCTCTGTAGTATTTCTACACAAATTGTTTGGGTTTGGGAGGAGATTTTCGGGTTTTATTCAAGTGAGTCGCGGTCTGTGATTTTTATAGGATGAGTATGCAGCCTTACAGAGGAGCTCAATGCAGTTTAAAGAATGAGGCCTGATAGAAATAGGTACTAACAGTAGTATAATAAAACATTTTTTTAAAGCCACTGCAAAACATATTCAAATTTTTTTTCTTTTTTTGTCAGCTTTGCACATTAACTGCTCACTGTCGTAGCAACATTTGACTGTGCTTCCTGAGTCCTGATTTATTCTTTTGCTGGGAAAGTCATTATTCATTGCCTGGCTAGATTTACTATACTAGTTTATCACTTAGTAATAGAAATGTGAAACACAAGTGGAGGAGAGGGGCTAAAAAGTGTAGTTAAATTTGTTATATGGAATGCCAAATGGATAAATTCCTTGTCTTGTAGTTATTTGTAAAGTTTTCCGCCTATAGGCGATCTACTTGTACTGTGCATCCAGCTGTTTCCTGTTCAGCAGTTCTCACATGGGAAGAGAATGAGGAATTGTCTTATGGTGCTTTGACACTTTGTGGATTTCTAATTAGATCACCCAGATAGAGTCATCAGCTGTAAGTAGTGCTCTGCTAATTTGATGAAGTTCTGGGCCCACAGTTAGTTGAACAAATATATCTCTTTGCAGAAACCACAGACACTTCCCCAGTAGACAGCAGTTGTGCTTGGGTGCAACAAGTAAAAGGAAAGAAAGCAATGAAGAACAATGCGTAATGTGTGTGAAACAAAAAATAGCAAAAAAAAAAAGAAAGAAAATCCGCCTCCCTTGCCTGGTGTCTTCATAGAAGGCAATTGTTCTTGCAAAGCTTTTGCTCTCTTCGCCTCCTTATTCTGTTGCTGGAATGTCAGCCCACTCAGAAGCAGGCTTGGCTGTTTTTACAAAAGAGCTTTTTATTTCATTATTAGTATTCAGAAATGTGCTTTGGTTGTTAGATGCCTGGCTTAAAAACTGTTTTTTACCTAGGTATTTAGAGAAGACAGGAGTAAATTCATCTTAGTGTCACTTTTTGTTTGCAGAGTGACTTGGTCCAGTGATATGTTTTAGTTAGATCCCCATATAGTGTAATACCATCTGGTGAGCTTTGAGAAGAAGTAAGCATATAGTGACATATTTGCAGTGTTTCCGAACTAGGAGAAAAATAAGTATTTAAATATTCAGCTAGTGCCAGATATCTGTACTGAATTTCCCACACCTAGGCCAACCATGCTGCTGCTCTCATCAGATCTGCATGTCCCCCTCTTGCAGATCCCCATTATGAGGTTCAGCATCTCTCACAATAACATCTAGCATCTTCCAATACTTTTGCTGATGTTTGATCATTATAATTCAGAAAAAGTCTAATACAAGCCCAATGAATTCACTGGATTAGGCCCTAATAATTTCAAGACAGATGGGTACAAATTGGATATCACAGGGTTGAGGACCATGTAAGTATCCAGCTAAATGTTTAATGATACAAAATACTAAAACTAGCTCTCCCATAGGCAGTAAAATTTGAGAAGTAGAAAACTACTGAGTGACATTTAGTTGTAATGTGAGTGGCTTCAGGATGTGAAGAGCAAACGCTTTTGGGCTTATGTGGTAAAATAAAGCTCTGTGATACATACAAGACTTTATTCCCAGTCTGGGAATGAATCCTTTCATGGCTTTCCACTTGGATCTGGGTACTTTTTATTTAGAGAATATAAAATCCTTTGCCTGTGATGTAGGCAGTTCCCTAAGAACCACTAGAAATTTAAAATAAATGATCAGAGGACCATGTCGTTCTCCACAATATCAATTTCGGCTTTCCTTTCTTAACAAGGTCTACAGTGTGAGCACAAAGCACTTCATGCTTAACTCTTGTCTTGAAGCAAAAAACCACGTAGTCGTAGCTGGATAGCTTCTGAAGGGCATCAGCATGGATTAGCGAGGTAGTCTCTGTCTTTGCTGTTTCCTGTTGATTAATGAAAATCTACATTTCCTCCTGACATGCTTGTTCCTGCTGAAAAGTTATGTTATTTTTGTATTTACGTATCAAGTAGTTTCCTTTTATGCTATCAAACTGAAGGTTTTACTGTTTGGGAATAAATACTCCCAGATAACATAAATAGTAACTAAATATAATTATTTAATGAATTAAATATTATGTATTGTCAAAGTTCTTCTTTTTGTAATCTTACAAATTAATAACATAAACGCTACTGCCTCCTTCATTTCTTTGCTTTTCTGTTAAACAGTCTCTCTGGCTTTTGAGAACGTGGCAATACTTTGCAAAAGAAGGACAACACAAGTCCTTCTCTTAAAAGGCAGTCCCTCAGCTCCACGGGTACGGGAGTGTAACTTTTGGTTGGTAACAAGCTCAAAAATAAATCATATCATATAAACACATAAAACATAGTGTTAGGATAAAAGTTTGCATATGTGTAGTAGATCTGACACAAGACTGCATGTGACCTTTCCTAAATAGGTGCCTCTTGTAATTACGTTTCTTTCCACTTACTTTAAAAGGTTTAGTATTTCAACCTCTTCAGCGTGTTTAAAGTTTCAAAATGTTACTGTGAGTGTGGGCTCCTCTTAGGAGGAGTCTGAAACAATCTCAAGTGTTTTCTAACCTGCTGTGCGAAGGCAAGAAAGCTTTTAATGCATTCCTTCGGAGCTGACGCGTGGTGCTGGAGTGTAGTGGAAGGTCAACTTCGTGCAGGTGAGCAAACTGCGTCTGATAGCTGGGGGGCACGACTGCAGCATCGCTTGGCTTTTGCTGTTGGTGGCTTTTACAGTTACATCGCTATTCCTACTTTTGTTTGCCTTGATCTTAAAACATATACTGTGATAACTGAACGGCAAAGTTTGTATTTGTTCAGGACTGTGTTACGTTCAAGAGAAGTACACAAAATCATTTTTCCGAATGAAGATTTGGATTATCTTAAAAAAACACCCCATGTAACATGACCTCAGTATTTTCCACAAAATAAACTCATTCTTACGTTAACTTTACAAGCCCATTACCACTGTCTTTACTGGATACACCAGAGAGGCAGACTGGCTCAGTAATTACATCACCAGACGGCCTTTTCTCCCTTGCAGAGTTCCTGTGTGACCTTGGGTAATTATTTAACTTTTGTGTGCTTCATTTCCCCATCTGTGAAGCAGGGAGAAAAACTCTTCCTGGCATTACAAATGTCTGAATACAACTACGCTAAACATCATGAGGCCTGTAGATACTATAATCTAGGTTAAAATAAGAGCAATATCGATCACAAAAATATGTACTTTTTAAACAAGCAATTTTCTCAATGAATAATCCAAAATAAGGATTGCTCTTCTGTAGTTAACTGTACCTTTGGTCTCATTAGACCTAATGAAGTTCATTTCGATACCAACTTGGAAGTTTGTTTTCCTGTGGGGACACTTGGTTTTAGGCTGCTGAACTGAAACTGTATTAATTTTTTCCATGAGAGCAGTTGGAGATATTATTTGTAATGCATGTCAAGTGTTCAGTGGCTGGAGGGAGCCATAACTTTGAATTTGGCTTCCTGGCTTAGTACATTTTCAGAGGTTAATACCTGTTTTGCCAGGTGGGTTGTACTGTGTGTTGCATGGAAGTCCATAAGTAACTGTGGAGTGGTTTAAAAAGATAAGTTGATGTTGTTAACTGCAGTGACAAATGAGCGTGCAATAAATTTGCTGCTGCCTTTTTTATTGGAAGCTATGTTTATTAGTTAATGCAAAGCAAATATGTTCCACAGCAGGTATGGTGAACATAAAGCTAGACTGTGGAACAGATATATTAATGACAAAATATTTTAGATGTTTATACAACCTGCTGCGAGTTATTTTCTGTGATTTTCACAAAATGACTGTATGCCTAATTTACTTTAAGTCAAACACGACTGTGGCACTTGGGCACTGCAAGTTTCTGGCAGTCACAAATCTGTATCTTTTAGAACCTGAAAACTAAAAAATATCCAGCACTGCCTGATTTCCTTACTCAGTGCCTCATGCAGAGCATTATAGGATCTAAAATTCCTAATTCCTCTCCCCATAACATTAAATAACATCTTCTTCCATGTAGAAATGAAGATTTTGAGACTAAAACACCAATTAATCAATGACCTGGAAATTTTCGTTTTCAATGTACAGTTGATATGCACAAAGCAGCCCAGCTAGTTTGTTCCTCTACATTGGGAGGAAGGATGAATAGCAAAGCTTTGGAGCTAATCACAGATACAGCCCAACGATGACAGTACTTGGTACAAAATGCAGTTGTAAGAGGCTTTCTTGAGTTTTAATTGCAGTTGTGAAATCCACTGGCCTTTGTGCTTTCCTGTTCATTGTAGTGAAGTCTGATTGAACCCAACTGCCATGGTGATCTTGGAGGACCTCAGAGAGATATCTTTTGCATCCCTTTAGTAATCCAAAAGTGCATAAGTATTACACAATAACTGTTCTGCAGCAGGTTGCATAAAGTCTTAGTCAATCAAGAATCAAGTTTTTTGTCACTATGAGCCATTAGAGCCATATTTAATTGCATGTAATAACACGTGATTAAAGAAGTTTTGAGTCACAAAATTATAGTTCAAGTGAAAGCCTTCATGTAGGATTACACTCTGTCTTCATCGTTGTCCTAACAAAAAATTAAGTGGTTTTGACACAGAAGTGTCAAGTGAGCAAATTCTTAACCCAAATTAAGTATTTACTTCCCCTACCTAACTGTAATAAAGTATCACCTTTTAAAAATACTTCTGAAACTTGGAGAAGTGTAGAGTAGAGGTGAGGTGGGGAGCAGGGATGATGAACCCTCTCCCAAGGGAGGGCCAGCAGGCTTGGATGGGGTTCACCACCATGGGGTAAAGAAGTGACTGTCCCTTACCATCACCATTGCAGCTGTACTCTCTCCCAAGTAGCTTAAGAATAATCCTAATGAATTTATACAAAAAAATTACCATGAAACCCAGTAGTTTTCATTACTTAAAATTTGGGTGGGTTTAATTTTTTTTGTGAGGGAATACATGTAAATAAATTTGCATTGATTTGCATTGCATGTGTTTTTTGGCTTGAATCAGGGAACAGGCTGATCCATGTTGCAAAGTGGCAGGTTTTACAATGACCGTGCACACACTTTATTTGCAAATGAAGGCTTAATTTCAGGCAGTTGCCAGCATTCTCCCTGCGTGTCCTTGCATTCGTGTTGCAGAGCCCACGAGTTGTACATCTCTCCCAAGTGCTGGCACCCTGCTCCGCAACCCCTTTCGCATCTATTCTGGGAAGAGCCATCTATGTCACCGTGCACTTGGGGGGTGGCCCAGCCGAGTTTTCTGTCATTTAAAAAGAGTAAAGTAGGCTGTGCTGCAGATCTCTGGGGTGTGGATACCGGGAAGGTGTCAGCATAACCTCTGCAGGCTCAGAATTGGGATCCTGCAGGATCAGGAACTTGTTTTGCACCATTTTGGGTTCTAGGCACCAGGGCCAGGAGGCTGGCCAGGATTTGATCAGACAGCACACTTAGGGACATATTTTGTTTATTCATACTTTAATGTATGCTCCTAAGTGGTCTTTGTGTACAATAGAAGAAAAATTAATGAAACATTCTCATGTCCAAGAAATGTTACCTCTGTTCTGCTGGTTTGAGATTTGCATACAAGAGACAAATAGCTTTCTCATCTTTCACATTCAGAAGAACAGAATAGGCCTTTCCAAGTTTTGTACGGGTTGGTAGTTGATAATTGCTGCTTTTCTTCCAGACAATTTGACCAAACTGAAAAGTAACACAGTTTCAGATTTCAAAGGGGTACTTTAATTTTAAACCTACTGTATCATCTAAAGGATTTAAAATATGCCTATTTTAACTTCTTATGTAGATTTGCATAGGAGGGGACAAGCCCTGTTATTACTTTAAATTTTGATTACGGTTTACTTGAGTCCTGAGCAGATCTAGGTCAGCAGAAATGTTAGTAACTCAAGCAACAGATTTTTGGGGCTGTTTTTTGAATGCTAAGACAAAACAGGATGGGCGAGGGAAAGATTACAATTTTATTCGAAAAAGTACTGTCTCCTCTATGGAGCAGGGGCAGCCAGCTGAGGAGAATGAATTAGTCATGGTAGCTGGGTAACATCTCTAACTGTGGCATGCTATAATCTGTGGACACGTATATATGCAAATATGAAAGCCATTAACTAGACAGCTTACAAGAGTCCCACGTGTCCCGTGGGCAGCCGTCTGTTTCAGAGCTACAACCCTATTCCTTCGGCTGCAGGACGGCCATCCTGGTCGTGTCTTGGTAGTTACCTGCCAAGGTAGAAAATCGATGGAGGAGCGAGGCTGGCTGTGCCAACTGGAAATGGTGTAAGGCATCCCACTACACGTGTCCAAATCTCAGCGTGAAAACCTGCTGCAGTTCTTCATCGTTCAGCTCTTTGATCATTTCTTTTTTGTACTGATTTAATAAGCTTTTTATACATTATACCATGCATTATCACATGGATATCATCTTTGATTTTGCACCTTGATGTACTTTCCAATTGAAAGATTTTTGCATCTATTAAGCGTGCACTCAAAACCCTTTTAGTAGCACCTTTCTGCTCAGCTCGTGCTAAGCAATTTTAAACACCACGTTCAGACGCGTCCTGGGCTGCACATTATAATCCATCCTGTACCACGAGTCTCACTTTGCTCCCTGCTCCCCCGGCATCCTCCTCGCTACTCCACAGCCCAACTGCTCATGGCACTCCCAAGTGCCTTGGTGCTATGGTTCAGCTACAGTAATTACTCATATTGTGTTAGGTTTTCAATCTGTTTACTTTAGCCAGTAAATGGCTAATTATTTGCTATAGAAGTCTCTGCCATGAGTAACTGAATGCTTTGTAAGTCCTACTATTTCAGAACAAACTTAAACCTTTCTCTTTATATGTTTTTCTCTTATAACAAAACCACAGATGTGTGCAAGATAAATTCTTCTGATCCCGGACATGCAGCAAGAAAAGAGATTATAGATTAATATTGTTTGATCTGTCTGTAATCCGTCTCTTTGAATTTATGTGTGTTTTTATTAGGTACTCAAAAGTGATATTGAAGGGTATGATTATAGGCAAGAGAAAAAAATCAACAGCAGAATGGAATAAAGTTATTTCTCCTCTACCATCACTACCAGGAATTAATTATCAGAGCTATGTATTCAAAGAGATACAGGTCCCATTTTAGAGGTGGTTCCCTGAAGAACCCCAAATCCCAAGTGTTCTCCTCGGCATCATGTGCTTTCTCTCAGTACTTTGATTTGTCTGTGCTGTATCCCAGTTAGTTGTATGTGGTTTATTATTCTGTGATCTGGAGTGATTTAATTATTTATTTTGGGTCACACTTACCTTACAGAAAGCTTAGCAATTTAAGTGTAACATCCTGTAGGAAGAACGGCAATTTTAAGTTTATGGGCTGTTCTATTGAGTTTACAATTTTTAAAAAGCGATAGAAGCTTTAAAAAGTTGTTTGACAGGAACTGCTGTGAGTAACTTTGAGGCAGCTGAAGTTACAGCTTTGGGCCTGGTTTAGTTATGTTCAGTGAGGTAAACATGCAGTTTTCCTGCACTTTGTACAAACAGAGTGATAAATATAGTCTGTTTTAATTTGCCTGTCTTGATGAACGGCATTTCAGTTTTTCATTTACAAATTGCTAGGGCATAGCATGTTGAGTTGTTGGAATAATTGTGGCTTTCAGAAGAAAAGAATAAATGAAAAGAGAATGGCTTTTTAAGACTGTTATTATGCAAAGACTGTGGGAAGCAACATTACTGTTATAGTTCTTTTTGGTACATCTATTACATAAATGTTCACTATTCTTTAATTTGTTACGAGTTGAATAATCTGACTTGTTAATGCTCACCGACAGCTTGAATGCTCAGTAGTATATCAGCCCGAAGAGATGTCACCACTTGTGACTTGAATATTCCTTTCTTAAATAAAAATGCGCACTGAGTTTGGGACATCCATTCCCTGGGAACTCTGATGGTTTATTTTTCACCTGCTTGAGTGTGGCATCGAGTGTCTGCCCGTTGCTCACATTTAAGTCGGGTGCGTTTGCCTGGAGCTTCCTTGCATGACAAAGCGCTGCACAACAATTGTTCGGACTATTTATAGACTGATATTCTTTGAGCCATAAAGTTCTGTTTTAAATGACATAGTCTAATGATTATTTTTTTTCTCCTGTCCAACTTCACATGTAAGGAAGCAATTAAGCCTTCGGGCAATTAGCTGTCAGTTAAATCACGACTCTTCTTAAATTGCTTCTAAGTAACTGTGAGTTAAGTTCATCAAGATGTGAAAATCAGCAAGTAACAGCAGAGTTTCATCTTAAAAAGGCTTTTGTTTCCATAGCGGCCAGCCTCTGTAAGACAAAATCAGTGTTATTGGTGCTCTCTGGCAAATGTTTAAACCGTCTTTCCAACTTCATCAGCAGTAATTGCTATGATCAATATGCAATTATTGCAAGTAGAACAAGTTCCTAATTAACTTGGTGAATCAAATAGGTGTCCAGGTTTATTTCTATCCCTAAATCAGTTTTTCAAGGATTGTTTTTCTGTCTTGTGCTAAAACAATTATTTTTTGTTTATACATCTGCAAAATTATATGGTCTAAATCTGAAATAAGTCTTTACCTGGCTCTTTGTTATTGACAGCTGTTAAGCTGTACTGTCTCAGGTTGATGATCTGCAAAACACAGATACCAAGAAGTCATCAAAGTCCACTTCCAAAATCTCAGGGTCAGGTCACACGCCAGACATACCACAGGGGATTGATGAAGTCTGGGAGTGAAACGAGGGTCATGCCTCCTGGCCGCGGCCGTCCGGAAAGCGGTCTGGGTGTATCTGCTGGCTGTGAGGGCTGGGGGATGGATGTAGGTTGGGAGGCAGAGGGAGTCCCAGCGGTGCAGAGGTAGCTGGGGATGGTTGTGATGGCCATGGGGCTGGGGCCAGCGGGGGCTTTGGTGGCCAACACTGGACCCTAGGGCTGCGCAGGGCTGGGGGCAGCCCCACGGTGCCTGGCTCTGACCTCCGGGGGGGGGAAAGGTGGCTGGGGCTGGACCTGCTGGGGGGTTAATGGGGATGCAGGGATAATACGGGGTGACCCAAGCTGATGGAAGCAGCTGCTACTGCTTTCTGCTTCTCTCGCAGCTCCTCCTCCTCCATCACGCTGCTTTCAGCTGGCCTTGGCAGCTCGTTCCCCCATTCCTTATGGACAGACTGACGATACGAGATTATCCGGTTCTCTGTTGACTTAGGGTGTAGTAATTGCAGGTATAAAGATATCTGCGAGTTATGAATGGAAAACACCCCCTTGGTATCTCCATGAATATGGATGTGTAAAGTATTGTATCAACGAAAGCAAATTATCCTGAAAAATGGAGCACTGGCAACAATGCTATTAAGAGAAAATTATACAGGCTTACCCTTTCTGAATAGAAGTGCCCCTAGCAATATCGTTTGTCCAAATTGCAGACTATGCGGTCTAAATTTTAAAAGGCACTTCGGTATTCCTAAACTGAGGAATTATTCATAGCATAATGTACATGTGAACTATTTTTAGAATGTGCAGACTAGAGACTATTCATTTTACATTTACTTGGGGATTTAGACTCTATTTTATACTGTGTAGCACGGAGTTCTCTGTTAAAATGTCTTGTCTGCTCAGAGGAGAAAAGTAGAAAATACTGTGCCTTGCTGCTGTTTGTACGGTATAGGTAGGTATTTTGTACGTTACGGAAGGACGGAGATACTACCTCAGTCTACTTAATTAATTTTCTGCTTATTATAGGAAAGACTGACAAAACCTTAAAAGCCTCAATGAAAGAGTACAAGCTCCACAGTAGTTTGTGGGGGTGAGTGTGTGATATGGCTGCAGTTCCAGTGATTGCCAATGTATGTTCAAGTCAGCTATGCAGGCATCCATATTGCCTTCATCCCAGGTTAAAAGCATAAACGTAACGCTTGCAACTAGGTACTTACCAGAACTGTGCCTTGAACATACTGCCTGTATTTCCCCTATACAATCACATAGGGCACATAACCGCTGTAAATGCTAGCTTGGGGCATGAGGAGTATCCTTTACTCATAGCGTAAGACTGCTGGTGGTGAAAGGCCGTGTTGGCAGATGACAGTGCCCAGAGGTTGAATGCTCAGAGATGCCATCCACCTTGCAAAACCACCCCTCAGATTGCATTTTTTTTCCCAAGAGAGAGGTTTCAGACAAATTGCAGTTTACTTCCCCCGAATGAACTTGCCATGGAGGCCGCAGGGTGCTGTCCCCATGCCTGGCAGCTTTGCACAAACATCAAACCCATTTTTATGTGAGCCTTTAAATGTCACTGAGGAGAAACCCAAGCAAATCCCGGAAAATATCCAGAGGAGAGGACTCAGTGGAAAAAATACTTTAAAGTGCTTATTCAGTTTGAAGTAGCTGCAAAGGAATCACTTGAGTGTTTACTCCATACTTTGCCATTAATATTTATCTTGGAGGAGCTGAGAGGGCAGAAAGGGAAAGCGCTTTGGTATCGGTCCATTAGTCTGGAGGTGAGACAGAATACATGAAAGCATTTGCTGACCATGCAAGATGTATCTCTTTCAATAATAGAAATATATTTCTATTTTTGTGCTCTTGAGAGAAGCATTTGTGTTAATGGCTTTCCCAGCAGTAAAGGCTGCGACATGGCTTCTGCTCAGCCTAATGACCATTCATATCCAGGTCTTGGGAGGGCAGAGGCTGGGGAAGAACGTATCTGGCAACTATCTTTCCAGCCCCAAATACACATCCAGATTTATGTCTGAGATCTAACCCTGCTGTACAGTTACAAATTCTACCCTGTATTGAGTTTGTAGAAGAATTTGGCTCTTGAAATAGCTTATTGTTGATGGCTAGATTTGACGAACGTCACAGTTAATTTGCAGCTAAAGCTGTTTCTTTGAAGACCATTTGTGTGGATATATAGAGAGAGTAAACTTTTCTCATATGCACTGACCAGAACTTGCTGCTAGATTATACCAGAAATTCTTCTTCTCTTCGTTAGGTCCAAAATCCTGGCAACAATATTGAGTAGGGTCCAGTGATTATCTTGAAATGAAGTGTGTGCGTTGCTTTACGGTTTTTTTGGGGAGAACTATTTCCAGTTCCTATTTTCAATGGGTGTCTGTCACAAAGTTTTTTGCAGGTCATAAATATAAAATATGCCTTGCATTCACAACTGAGTTGTAAGTCTTTGGTGAAGACCAAAATATAGTACATTATTAAAGGTACTTTCAGGAGGTGCACCCATAAAACAGAGTTATGAATAACTGTCCCTTATCTATCATGCATGTTTTGCAGGAAAATATATCTTGTCAAGTTGACTGTGATGGATGAGATTTATTGTACTATACCGAATATACTAATATATAAGAATCTTTACAGTCATGTTCCTAAGGAGGAGCAGCTGGAAAACCACAGGCAGCAGAATATTACCAAAACTTAAAATTCACAAGTGTCTTAAAAATCTCCAGACTTCACTGAAATTATACTGTCCTCTTGTTTTGGGCTTTTAATTATTATTTTAGTTTCCCCATTCATTTTTTTAAAGGTGGTTGCTGAGAGACTGCTGTGGTATACACATGTGTGTGTGTGTATATATATATATATATATATATATAAAGTTGGTTTTTGACCTTCTGTGGTAGAAATACCATTTGTGTCATGGGCTGCCCGGATACGTGGAACTTGGATGTACTGTGTGAACTTTATGTTAGCATAAGACCACCTTTGCCTTGAATCGTCCTGTCCTTCTTTCCTCCTTGCAGTCCTTCTCAGCCGTGCTGTCACAGTGAGAGAGGGCAACGCTCATTCTCCCTGTTTTCCAGTGTGAGAAGAGGCAGATCTGCTCCAAGCTGTTATGTCTCCTGGTGCTCGCCTTTTCTCTTTCATGCAAATGCTTCCCACCATCCCCTGCCTGCCTCAGCATTTCTCCTGGCACCTGAAAATGGAAGGGGAGCATCCCTTTATTGATACAGTTTATGGCAGTTTGCAGTCTAAAATTCAGTGGAGCAGCTATGACAGTTTATATTCAGCAAAAATCTGCCCTTGAGTAGTATTAATAGTGTAATTTTATGTTCATATTAATCAGTCTGACAGCTTCTTCCTGGAAGGACAGCTTCCCACTGGAATGAGAGCTGCTGATCAACACGCTTCAGATAGGAAGGTAGGAGTAATTTATTGAAGTTTTAAAGTTTATAAAAAGTGGCTTAAAGAAGTGACACTTTTTTTTTTTTTGTGCTTGGCAAATCATCAGCTCTCTGCTGTCAGCAATTACGGTGGTAGTTGTCACTAAAAAACGCATCTTGCTTGTCTACACCGTAGTGACTAAGTGATACCAGTTTGAAACAGATCTCTGCTGCTGAAGTGCTTTTCATAACGCAAAAGCCAACTGTAAGCCTACAAATTGTAAGATGAAGGAACGAGCGGGGAGCCTGGCTGAATCCTGCAGTTCTGCAGGAATGTGTGTCTCCTGTTTTGGAGCAAGTGGCATTTCAGCAGTATTTCTTTGAAACTTGTAGTCTTTTTGGCACTGATTGTTGGTATTCAGACTATTCAAAGAGTGGTTTTTTAAGTTGTTCAGCCTGTGTGCACACGTATTTCATGCCTTACAAGTTTCTGTACTGCTTGTCCTAGTTGAAGTATAGCTGCATTGTTTTAAGGTACATAACGTTGCTCATTCTTCTTTGTATCGTTCTTCCAGGTGGGAAATTGTTTGTGCAGCGAAATGTTTGCTTTGGTAGGCTTTCCTTGTTAAATGGATGCTTCAAAAGTGTTGCTTTGTCTCCTGTAAGAGGATGTAAATGAAAGCAGCACACCGTGGGGGGTGAGTTTTGCAACACCCTTCAATTTGGGGGGGAATTTTGCTTGCAAAAGCTGACCAGGGACAATAGAAAGCATGTCTCTGCGCAGTTTACTTTTGTCCATCTGGATAGTGTTGCAATTTGCCTGAGCAATTGGTAATGTTTTCCATCCTGAGGCTTGAGATGGTGGACCCGTATCAATAATTAGTGTAAAGCTAAGAACCAAGATTATAAAGCTGATTTAATTTGTATGTATATCTGGTAGAGTGAGATAATAAAGCCAATGACAGACTTGTCCTGATTAAGATTTTTTTAAAACATTTCTTACTAATGTGGATATGTTGTGGATGTGATTTTGTATACAGAAGGTTTGTCATTTTTATATTCAGTGTACTGACTTCAGCAACTGTAGTTAAGCCCATTATTTTGTTTTTGCGGTAATAGTGTTGCACGGTGTCTGTCAATGTACTTGTGTAGATTAAAGCCTATCGGTGTCTTATGTTTCTTTTGGTCCCATCAAAGACCTGCACAGTGCAGACATAAACATTGATAGTACATACATCATCACAAAAAAATGGACAAATACAGAAAAGAAAATCGTCCTTCTCCAAGTGATACTGGCAACATTTAAGAATGAATGTTGTTCTTAGGATAACAAATCATGTCTTCTCTGTGCCGTTTTCCAGGCTTCAGATTTGCCTCCTTTTAGACTCTTCTTGGATGTTTCTGAAGCAGCAACCAGTGCTTTCTGGATGCAGTGGGAAGGGCCGTGAGCTGAGTGGGCTACGAGAGGGCTTGCTGAATCCAGAGTTGTTCATGCTTGGAACTACAGCCCAGACTTTGTCTTCCACTTTTCACTTTCTCCATCTTTGGAGTGATTTTATAGAGGGAAAAATTTCATCTCTGCTTTTTAAACATTGCATTGCAAATGTAGCACTAGAGAAGCGCTGAAAGCAGGAGAGGGACTTTGAAAATTGGAGAGGGACTGTTTACAAGGGCTTGTAGTGATGGGACATGGAGTAATGGTTTTAAACTGAAAGAGGGTAGATTTAGATTAGATATGAGGAAGACATTTTTTATGATGAGGGTGGTGAGGCCCTGGCACAGGTTGCCCAGAGAAGCTGTGGATGCCCCACCCCTGGAAGTGTTCAAGGCCAGGTTGGATGGGGCTTTGGGCAACCTGGCCTAGTGGAGAGTGTCCCTGCCCATGGAACTAGATGAGCTTTAAGATCCCTTCCAACCCGAAGCATTCTGTGATTCTATGATTCTATAAGGAGCAGACCGCTATTGTAGTTGTAAGAGTGGCAAAAGATGCAAGTGGGTCTTGTCTTACTGAAATGCCTTAATGCTAGGTCTTCCTTAATCGAGGAAATCCATGACTGATGTTAATGCAGCAGCCTTACTCCAGGAAACAATAAAAAGAAAAAAGCCAACAAAAAAATCTTTTCACTGTTCTGTAATTATGTTGTATTAAATGGAGATAACATATTGTTAGCATCTATGAAAACATTAGAGGTCAGATGAGTAATAACCCAGCAAACCTCTAGTACAGTGGGACTGTTTCAGTAGACTGATTTCACAGTCTGCATCAATCCTGCTGCAATGCCATTTTCAGGTTTCATTTTGGAACTTCCCAGGCAGTAGCAGTGTAGAACTATTGTTTGATTTCAGTACATTGTGCTTGAGGTCCTTGTTTTATTGTCCTTTGGCAGAACTTCCGCAGCTCTGCTTACTTGGGCTAGACTTTATCTACCCGATCGCCGGCAGGGCGGCTGTCCTTTCACCAGCCAGCTTCTTCCTGGGCAGGAGGAGACCGGGCAGCAGTGAACGTGGAAGATCATCTCTACTACCACCTTGCCTTGAGGTCGCCTTTGGGGACCAGTCCAGGCTCTCTCCCCTCCCAGACATTTCTTTTTAACTTTCAAAGCAGAACTGTTATCACAGTTTTTGGGTTTGGTTTTTTTTTTGGGGGGGAGGAATCCAAAATGGGCTTCAAAAGGCCAGTACACACTTTTACCCATTACTCTGACGTGTAAATCGATTTCACCGTAACTAACAAAGGGTGACAGCGTGACCAGGAGGCAAGTGGCATTTCTTTAGCATGAAGGATTTCTGAGGTAGAAACTAATCTTGCATATTTTTTAAAATAATTCTGTATGTTAGCAGCAGCTGAAATAATAGTTATATGGTCGATTCTTTGCTCTGCATGGGCAGCACTTCACAGGAGTATCCATAGCGTAGCTTTTGGTCTCCATTTATAGTTTACTCACATTTAGAAGTATTGCTTATATATTCAAAATACTCAATTCTGTATTCATACATGTTTTTGCATTCACATCTGAAGCAAAAATTACATCTGAAATTCAAATCTTAACTCTATTACAGCATCCTTCAGTTCTGCACTAAGGTTTTCATTATGTTCCTGAAATTTATTTATTAAATGTTTATGCCGTTATAAATTTAGTGAGTCACATGTCAGCAGCAATTTGGCCATTTTAGCTTTCCTCAAGAGTACAGCCCCCCATGTTTAACAACTTTTATACATTGTACAGTATATGCTCAATAAGTTGTGCAACTGCAAAGAGGTATATGCACTCACAAATACAGTGAGTGTAAGAAAATGCCATTTAATCTACTATTTTGTTTGAAATATTTTATGGATGTTTACAAAAGTACACACTCAAGCAGCGTTATAAGAACATTCTTAAGGCTATAATCCCTGAAGTTCAAAAATGCTGGAGTTAAGTTTCCGATCCTTGTAGCGTGTACCCCATACACTCAGTTTCTGTGCTATTCACACTGTTAGCTGTAGCTTTAGATGTAACGGGTATCTTTTTTTTTCTTTCCCAGTGGTAGTTGAAGGTACAATGTGATGCTAATTTTGCATTAACAGCAGAAAAAAATAATTTCATCTGATTAAATTAAAATGCATGGTTGTGATTTCATCTTCAGCTCTGTACTCCTGAAGGAGACTTTTAAAGTTGCCGGTCTGTTGAAGGCAGGAGGGAGGATGTCCGAGGACAGTGATGGGACGGTGCTGTGCCCTTGCTCTTCTCCGCCCGAGAGGAAATCTCTAAGTGGAGATGCTCTTTAGGTATGCCAGTAAAGCAAACAGTAACACTAACCTCTGCCTGTAGTGAGTAATACCTTGTGCCAAGCAGTTTGTATTTGATTTCCATAATTCTAGTGATTTAACTTCTGTTCCCTCTGGTACAGAAAACTAGTTCTGGGTTAGATGTAAACAATAGTTACACCACTGTTGTTTCCCTTCTGTAATAACCCATATTTAATGAAGTGGAGAATAAGTAATAAAGACCAACTGTTCGTAGATCTGTCTGCTGGAAGCAGAGAAGGTATAATTGCTTTTTAGTACATTAGTGCCATCATTCCTGTGATTAGCCAGGAGCTGGTCTGAGGTGTTTATAACGTGACCAGAATCGATACCTGCATCATCATCACCAAACACGTGCCTCCGCCGCTCTCAGGAGCCTCCTTAGGTACAAACTCGACTTCGCCTCTTTCTCAAGATCATAATCTTCTAACTCGGAACCCAGTATCCAAGAACTCAGAATTAAACAGCTATTTCATTTAAGCAAGCCTGGACTTCTAATAAATTCAAAATCCTTTTTCTGCAGTCAGTTCATTAAATTTTAACTTGTGCAGTCTTTTTCTAGAAGGGCTTTGAGCGGGATTTTCCCTTTGCCGGGGTACATTACGTTTCTCTGTAGATGCTGTGGGTTGTGGTATATTTAAGAATGATGTTACATGGGTTCTAAAACTGGCGAATACCATTATATTTATTGGATTAACCTCTGACCTTTCTAGTCTCAAAAATACCTCAAAACATCAGACATGAAGCAGACAGTGCTTTTTGTTTTATGGCCACAGTTTGGGTATAATTTACTTCATTTGTCATCTTCTGTAATTATTTTTCCAACGCTACATCTACCGCAGAGACAATATGTGAATTTCAATAAGCTGTGAAAAGCTGTTCATGAGGGGAATAACAATTCAGATGTGTGGAGGTAGTAACTTGCATTCATTTATTTTTAAATAGAAGTTTCTTTATCCTTCTTAGTTTCATCCTTTATTATTAATAATGTTGTGGCTTTTCCCACAACACTGCCGTAGCGTATGCGAGTTCTGCAGCCGGCTGTACTTGGAGGGCAATTTCTTTCAATTAGCCTGAATTAGCTAAAATGGGTTAAAATAACAAGGAAGTAATTTAAGCTGCTAACCTGAGCTGAAAGCCGGATTGCCCCTCATCACATGCATTAGAACTGAAATGAAGAACAAACCCTTTTTCCAGTGCAGGGAACCATAAGTAAATTAAGACCCTGCTCGGCAATGAAATGCCAGTAGTACTTCAGTCTTAAGTATTGACCCATACTGGTAGTTTTCTGATGTGTTATTTGATAATTGCCTGCTCAGCTTGCCATCACTACACAGGTGGCAGTTTTATACTTTTGAATTTCCTGAAGCTTTTCACTGTAAAACTTGAGACTCAGCCTATATATGAGACCACCTCTTAACTGCTTTTAATTTCTTTGTTCTGTCCTTTTGGTTGCAGACTTGATGGCTTTTACACAGCAATACGGTTAGTAAATACAGTGTTTACATCAGATATCTTGCTCCAGCGTGAGCCTTCTAAAGATCTATGAGGGGTCACACGTCCCCTTGTTTGAAGGAGGCTGAGCGTTCCACATCTACCTTCAGAGCTGCATCTGATGCCCCGTTGTCCTCCACCAGATCTCCAGACCAGCAGGAGCTGGACTAGCCCAAGTTTTTGTGTAAGGCAGTGAGATCTTTCCTCTCTGGTTTCAACCTCCTTTTTCTCCTGCTAGTTTTGAAGGCCCTGCCATGCAGAGTTCTGTCTTGAGGACTGCAGTCCAGCTCAGTGCTGCTCTTGTTGCTGTACGTAATCTAGCTGGTCCTTAAGATCTCCCAGCCCTGCTGCTGAGCCAGGTTGTTCTTACATCTCCTCCTTTCATTTTCTTTGTTAGTTGTTCAAGTGCAGCGAGTTATCTGGCTGTGCCTTTGTCTGTTCTTCTCTGTAGTGACCTTCCTAACTGTTCCAGATGACTTTTTCTTCACTTACTCATAAATCATTTCCTATTCTTTTATCAGATTTTTTTCTCTTCTGCTTTTTTTCCTAGTGCAGTGCTTTATTTTACAGCTGTCAGCAGTTATTTGAAGTACACCAATGTCACTAGCCCTGAAATCCTTCCAGTTGGTGAGATAACTGTTTCTTAACACCTACTGCTCTCTTCATATATATAGATACATCTCCCCCATTTAAGATCTCCGGTCCTTTATTTAGGAGAAGCGCAACAATTCTTGTATCAGCACTGGCCTACCGAGCATTTGTTTTATACTTGGACTTTGCTGTTCTGGTCCATGAAGGAGAGGTGGTGGTTAGTAGAGACCAGCTTTGTGAATGCACTGTGCTAGTAGAAAAGCATGTATACGTACGCATGTTCTGTGCAGGTATGTATACTCTGTGCAGATGATAGCTGAGGTACTCTCTCTTCGCTTTCCTAGTCCTTTTCCACTGAGATTTGTGAAATAAATCTGTGATTTCTTCTTATGCTACTTGTATTGTAAAGAATATTTTTCTAATCTCACATGACTAAGCTGCACCCCTGCTCGCCTTCAGGTTCTTTGGGCAAACTTGCTTTTCTGTGTTTGTTTCTTCACATTTCCTTCTAAATCCTTGAGGTTGCACTGAAAAGAAAATAAAGATAACTTGTATATACTGTTCACTTAACTTGATTTTCTTTTATATTCTTTTCATCTCATGCTATATATTGGACATTGTAAGTGTGTAACATACAGTACAATTAAGAAAAAATACAGTTTATTAAAGCACACAACACAGCTTTGTATTCCAGGTGTACTCTGTAAATTAGCATCTTGAATAAGTACCAAAGAGCAACGTAGTGTTTCAGTCCAGCTAGTACTCATCCGGAGGCTTTCTTGGACAAAACTAACACTAGCAATGATGATGGAAGGGTTTAAGTGTTATAAATGTACTGGTGGCTAGATACAGAAATATGAGGACACTTCCTAAAAGCTGGCAAGTCCCTTCCTAGTAAATATTATTATTATTAGAGAGAACTGTTCATTATGGGATATTTGGATTCAGTGGCAAGGGAAACAAAGCTAGAAAGAATATTTCTTTGTGCTCACAGAGATGTTGTAATATGAGAAGCAACAGAGATAACGTGGAATTGTTTAACACAGACCTTTCAGTGGTTCCATCGTAAAGAAGAGGTAATGAAGAACTTATAAATGCAGAAAGAAAATGGGAAACACTTTCTAAACTCTTCCAGAGAGAAATAAATGAGATGGGAGATTTAATACAACCAACCAAACTTGCTCATTACCCTGATTGGCAGGCTGTGAGATGCTGTTCCTCAGAAAGCATCTTAAATCATCAGGAAAGGCCAAGCTGAGGAGCAGAAGGGCAAGAAGGAGGGAGGGAAGGAAATGGAAGTTTGTGAAACTAATGTGTAGCATGTGAAGTTATTTTCCTTTAGTTGTGCAGATTTAGAATTCACTATTTGCACCTTTTTTTTTTTTCTGCATTTTTTGGCAGTCAATTTTATAACAATATTAGGATATTTAAGATGAGAGTCATGACCCCCCAGTGTCGCTCCGGGACAGCAGTGTGACTGACACTACCGATGTCCCCGGGTGGAGTAAGAGCCCGAGAGGCGGTGGTGGGTACACCAGTCCTCTGATGTTGTGTAGCCTCAAGATGAGCCGTTACCAGGTCATTTGTGTGACTGAGGATCTCGTGCCAGTCCTTCATTTTTCCATGGTTAGCTTTCAGTCAGTTCAGTCAACCGATCTCAACGATCAGACACCATCCCCGGCCGCTTTTTTGCTGGGTGTAGTGTAAGTGACAGGGGACCACGTGCCTGGTGGTGGGAGAGAGCAGGACCGTTCCTTTTGATGATAACTCACTGTTAAATCAAGCATGTCTTGCATCTGCGTGGAAAAAAAGCATGGCAAAGAAGTATTTTTGCTGCCGCAACAAAAGCTCAACCATGGGGCTTTTCTTGGAGTTGGCGTCTTATCAGTTGCAAGTGCAGTGCCACGCTCCTGTCTTCCCACATCCCTTCTTTCCCAAACCACTTGCGTTTTTAGAGGTTCTTGAGTTTGCAATCATTTGTAGTTTGTTCTTTTCCAATCTTATATCAACGTTACTTTTTTTAGTGTATGCAGCGCGTGCTTCTGAAGGTCCCAGACGTGTCTCTGCATGCTTGTAGACCGTTGATATCAGTGGAACTGTGAAAACCTACCAGAGGGTGGATTTTGGACCAGGAATGTTTCTTCCCCCCCTCCCCGGTCGTGGGTTGAATGCTATTTCAACTTTTATTCTGGCAGCTACCATGAAAAGCATGTGTTTTGAACATCAGGCACTGCTATTTGTTCCAGGATACAATAATTCCAGTTTCAAATACAGAATGTACAAACATCCTGTCCGCTTCTGTGATCAACACTACTTCCAAAAAATGTCTTTTAAGATAATACTAAAAGGGATACATCAAAGAGGAACCTTTTAAAAATTTTTCCCCCCATCCAAAATAAACCTGCAAACAAAGCCCTGGATAGGATGTTGGTATTATTAATGTTTTGTGTCGCTTCCTTGTTGACAGAGGATCTGTAAACTTAGGGGTTTTTTATCTATTTATAAAGCATTTTCTGTTCCAGCAATTTCAATATGGTGGGGTTTATTCTGATTTATGAATGATAGCTAAGGTAGACCGACTAGCTGCGTTCTCTTCCTTCAGTTCTACATCGACCTGCTGCAGCCTGCATGCATGCAGTTGTGAAAGAATGAATTAAATGATGCTGCCCGTAATTATTACACTATCCCCTGGAATGTGATACCTCCAGGAATAGGATGTTGCAAACATTTTATTTAGAAGCTATATGTAAATTACCCCCAAAATTGTAATTTTGTTTATCATGTTCTATGCAGGACAGTGAGTTTCTTCCATTTATTGAGGTTTGGGAATATGTCAGATATTTTGTTCTGCTCAGGCCATTGCTCTGTAGCTGGCCGTAATCGGTGTTCTTTCAATTACAAGAGTTTTTTAACTGTGGGCACTACATTTTTGTACCAGGAAACTTTTGTGCAAACGGTGACTATGATTTAAGTACACGTCCTTGGCTTTGTCTTTCTGTGACCTGACTGAGCTCTTTAATTCCTCAGAATGAGGCAAACCAGCAGTAAAGCCCAAAGCAGGGTTTTACACTGCAACATATAATGATGCCACATAGCCTTCAGGCAGGCCAAAATACTCTATTTTTAAATCCAAGATAATTCTTTGAAGTATTTATTCCAGTCAGAAAAGGCAGTGGGATCAGCAGAAAATATGTTTTATTTATGCCAGAGATACAAAGTTGAGGCTTTCTTTCAGCGATACACAGCTACTGTGACTTTTGCAGAGATTTAGGCCTGAAAGTGGGAATTCTTTGATTTTTTCCAGTTACTTACTCATTCCTTAGAAAAATCACTTTTTAGTTTCTTCATTGGCTAGTTTGCTGCAAATAGGTCAATGCTGCAAAGCAGCCACTGACTCAGGATATGGAATTATTTCTGCATATTAACACAGAATGAGATTTTACAGATTTCTAGCTGTCGTCGTATTAATTTTCCACTGGTGGGCTCTGTGGGGAAACTGGTGGTCTCGTTACACTAGGAGAAACCTCTCTTGTTCCCTCTCTCAGCTTCCCATGATGCAGAAGCTTTAGATGCAGAGCTAGAGCAGGGTTTGCCTGCGCTGGGGTTCCCCTATGTCACCTCTGATTGCTAGAGTTGATCAAGAGGTACCCAAAAAATACGAGAAGGTTCAGCAAAGTTATGGAAATAATTAAGGAAAAGCTTTTGCCCCTATTCTTTATGGTTATAACATTTGGTATTTTATTAAAAATTCAAAATGCCAAATCTGACATATGTTTTTATGCTAGACACCTTTAATGAAAAGGAAAACAGTCACAGGACTGCTGGAGAGCCAAACGTTAAAGATGTGATTTACTCTGAATTCCTTGTCATATTTATACCTCATGCCATTTTCTAGATGAATACTCAGATAAAGTTGCATGGAAATTATTTTATTGGGTCCTTTTCAGAGTTAAAGTAGGTGTTAGTCCTGTCAGAAAGAAACAATCTGCACGTTATTTTGGCAATATTTGGTAAGAGAGTAACAGAGCACAGGTTTTTCTTGTAATTGATTTAATTACAAAAAGTACATAATGTTAAACCACTAAGAGACATTATTTGAATGAATGAGTTTCTAACTTGGGTTTTAAGTGAAAGTCACATTATTTCTTGGACATATAACTATAAGAAAATATTTTAACAGTTTTTTTTCTTGACCCTGTAGTTATATGTTTAATTTTACATAATGTCTGTGATCCGTAGTGCTGAGAAAGGCTAATAGCTGCCACCAATAAAAAAGCACGAGAATCAGCAATGGAAAGCCAGAAAATACCTAGCAGATCCATGGCCCTCCTCGTGGACATGCCACGCTGGAGTTTCCGAGGCTGAATTGACTCTCAGTCATTCTCTCCCATTAGTGCTGTACTTGCTGTTGGACTCTTTGGCAGGGTGAAGGAAAGGGAAGGCTGACATGCGCAGTCTCGGCGTGGGTCACAGCACCCAAGAGAAGGCAGGGAATATATCCGTACTGCTCCACTCTCTCCATAGTATCGTACCAGGTGTTAATTAGGCTGAGTTGGACACGCAACTCTACTAAGAGCGTTGCTGAAGTTTCCGTCTATGTCCAGAGCTGTCACCCATGGCCTCTAATGAGTAGAGCTTGTCTACGTGGCTGAACTTGGCTTCAGGATGTGTGAGACTTGATTTCAGCTGATTGTACCTTATGTGTGCAAACACTCTCCTCAGCTTATAGGTGACAATCGTCAATTCACGGGGCAGCTCTGGCAGGAAGGTGCCACCAGTGACTGCAGAGGGAAACCTCCCTAAACCACCTCACCGCGCTGGCTGGCCTCTACATCTGCTCTGCTCTTGGAGTGGGAGACCCACTGGGAGAGCCTGGGAGCTCAGGGTCACTGGCCTCAGGGCGAGACACGATATCGCATCCGCATGTTAGAGGTCAAGCCAGCATAACGTACATACATTCGTTAGCATAGGTGGCGGCAGCTTGTTGACAATAATGGAGCATCTGTTGGCATGGTAGGCGAGAACATGCAAGGTCTTCTCTTGTTGAAGGCATCTGTCAAGCATATACCAGCCTTTCTTTTCTAGTCATCCTCTACTGCCTCCCTCAGCTGGAGTAGTCTGCATTCAGCTTAACCGTGGTCCATATAACACAAAGATGCCTTTTCTCTTGCCCCCTGAGGAACTTCAGATGAAGTGTTCTGCTTATAAACCTGTGTTTTCAGTCGAGTCAGGACCTGGAGTTCAGTCATGGGACTGTTTCTGAGTCCCACCACTCTATCCCTTCTCTTGCATCTACCAGTAACAGCCTTTTCTATCAAGCACATCTCGCTGATGCCTATAAAGTACCATCTGAAATGATTTTAAGAAGTTTTTATACCACTCCAGTCAGATTACCTAAATGTGGTGCTTGAAGAGTGCATGTAGTTTGGTTTTCAGATACAGCTGCGTTTTACTGTTCTATTTATTCTGTGTTTAGTATAATATCTAGCATATCACATAGCCCTTGCCACAGAAAATCTACGAAATAGATTTTAGTATTCAAAATATACAGTGGGAACACAAGGTTGAGAAACACAGCATCTAGGCTATATTGAAAAGTTGAGCTCATAAATTCTATGTTGTCAAAGAATTTAAGGAGTTTAAGGAGACTAAAACTAGATGCTTTAAGAAAGGATGCCAAATAGCTGAGAGTTGGGGGAGGAATA
The DNA here is from genome assembly GCA_013400195.1 of Aramus guarauna. Classification (NCBI taxonomy): domain Eukaryota; kingdom Metazoa; phylum Chordata; class Aves; order Gruiformes; family Aramidae; genus Aramus; species Aramus guarauna. The sequence continues at coordinate 1,112,861 of VXBL01003291.1, forward strand.
GAAGTGGGAAAGCTGTGCAAAGAGGCCAAGGGCAAAAGCATGGCAATGAGAAATAAAAATAGCAGGATAAAAATCATACTGCTACCAAAAAATAGCCTGTAGTTCCTCATGTGTATGTGAAACTTGAATAGTCACCAAAATAACCTTCATGGAAGAGAAATCCAAGATATTTACTTACAGGCTGTCCAGAACGCCTATGTATGGATGGAGAGGATGAAGTATTTCCTCATGAAAAAAGCTTTTTACCCAGTGGAATAAAACCAAGCCAAATTCAGTTTTGTTTCTTTAGTTGCTGGGATTAAAGATTTCACTTTCAGGTATTTTAATCTGCAGTTCTTTAAAAGTATAATCTCTCATAATTGTATCTAATGAAAACATTCATTATTTAATTTTGTATTTGAATTCATTCATCCCCTTTGATTTCTACCTTATTTCCAAGCAGTAGAGTTTATTGCAAAACTTTGGAAAAGCAGATTTTGTTAAAACAGAATATTTTTTTTAAGTGTCAGGAAATGTCAAGCATTTTAGCATGATTTCCTACAGTTGTCGCTCTTGCAAATTTGATTTACCAGTTCACTAAAATGCCTTTTTTGAAAATACTGCATCTACATGTAAGGGAAAGGGAGTTTATGGACTCAGAAATTGAAATAAGAAGTTCAGAAGTAGCCCTGATTAAATTTTCTTGGGTTTTTTGCTTATATGTTGTGTTCTGACGTTTTGTGGAGCCTCCTAGGTGGGAAACAAAACAAAGTATTTCCTTAAAGCAGCACTTTTGCGTAGAAAAGCAACACATGCCTTCAGTTTAGTGCATCAGATTCATTTGCTCTCACATTCATGCATCTTCATTCTAGGATATTTTGGGGTTTGTATGTAAGTATCTGTAGCTCTTTACGGTGAGACTCATTCTCAGTATTTATTTTGCAGGGGATTTTCTCCTTTCTATAATGGGATGGATTAAAAATAGCCAAGATTCAATCAAAAGGCCAAGCAAGGCAAACTAATTTGGTTTTGAACTACTGAGCTGGCGTATACACCGAGAGAGGGATTGGCATGGGGCTTTTTGTGTTGCTCTGCATCTGGCAGAGCTACCTTTAACTGCAAGTTTCTTTTTGAGTGAAGTCCAGCTTAGTGCTCTTATCAGTACTCATCCCAACTAAATAAGCTTTTCTCAGAAAACAGGGAATTGATAGACTCTAAGTTTATGTAGTGACTTAACACCTGTCAAGGCACTGAATAATGCCAGAACCTGGGGATTTGCCTGCAGTAAGCCTCCCAGAAGTTGATGATGCTCTTAGCAGCGGCATTAACTTCTAATCTATGATTTTCTTTCTCTTTGGGGAAATGGGGTGACATTTTGTATCCATCTTTGGATACCTGTCTCACTGAGAGGCATTGAAATGAATGAGTGTTGAGAAGTCAGGGGTGTCCACATTTAGGCAATAGATGTTCTCTGATTTACCAAGTACCTCGAGCACCTCTAACTTCTTTTAACTTCTTTATCAAGGCTGTCTAAAATTTATCTTTATTGTAACACACTTTTTAGTGGTTGGGCTTCCTTTTTGTCTGCCCTTTTCCACTCTGCGTATACTTTCTCCCAAAGTAATCTCATTATTCTTTGGCTGTGGCAATATACCAGTATGTTGGCTCCAAAATTGGTTTCTCAGTCTTCCACGCACGGTGTGTCTGCCAGGTTTTTGTCCCCCAACACTTCCTGTTGGTATTTTATTTTTCTCTATTTAGATTAGTTTCTGTCACACCCACAACATTCCCAAATCCTGTTTTATGCTTTTTTTGCTCAGTGTTGGCACCATTTCTTTCAACCGTACTCACGGCACTGGGATTCTTTCAGATGTTGTTTTCTCATTCTCTGTTTGCATCCCAACTTCAGTTGCCAAGAAACAGCCCACTTTTTGGTGCAGAAAGCCTTGACCCCAGCAGTTTCCTGCTCTAAATTATTTTCTCACATTTTTGTCCTGTTCTGTTGAGATGCTTCAAGTAGCATATTTTTCCACTTTGCTCTTCTCTTTTGGTTTCACCACAGGTCATCCCTTTAGTATGTACTTCTGCTCAAAATAGAGAGTACAGTGGCGTTGGGAGAGAAGCAGTATTGCAGCGGTATTTTGGATGGCTGGAAATAAAGCTAGATGGCAGAGTGAAGGGTATTCCAGTAGCTGAGATCTCGCAGTGCCTGGAAGGAACGCGTTACCTAGGTGGATTTAAAAGCAGCTGCGTCTTTAGATGATGTGCTGGAAGAATGGGGAAGGTTTAGACATGGTTTAGTTATCAAGTATAGTAAACAGAGCCAAGTTGGAGATAACACCTTGGATACATCCTTCTAAGAATAATACTGGTTCTCCTAGTCTCCAGGATAAGAGGATGAGAGGAGGGAAAAGATTAAGAGCTATGCTTCCACTGCTTTATCTTGCACCACTGTGTGACTATCCCCAAGTAAATGTTAAAGCTTTTAGTTCAGAAAGCTCTGGAGAGTCAAGGTATATTGGCAAGTCATCAGCATAAAGATTACAGCTGATTTGGTTTCTGTGAGTGGGACACAGCCACGATCCTTGCCTTGGACAGCCATTATGAAACTCTCATGGAAAATAACAGGTGGGATGGGAATAATTCTGTGAAAAGGATCCAGATGGAATAATTAGCAGGAGGGAGAAAAAAAAAGAGAGTGGCATTAAAGCAGGCAATATTTCAAGAAAGCAGTACTGTTGTTGGTGGTGAAGTTACTGACAGTGACGTGGATGGAGGTATCTAGAAATGTGTCGGTAGAGACCTCAGCCCATGCGACCTTATCTGAGGGTCATCCCCAGTTACACTGTTGATCTGCCTGTTTCACTCTGGGCTCTGTTTTCTTTGATGGCACCTGCATGTTTTGAAATTTTACCTTGAAATATATCCACTTATTCGTTCCTTGCAGCAAATCTGTTTCTGCTGTGCAATCTGTACAAAGTTTCTTCTGCCTCAAACTGCACCAGATACAGTACAAGCTCGGATGTAGGGTCTAAGTACAAGGAATGCGTTGGTTCAATACAAGCATTTTGCAGGGGAGAAAAAGCTGTTTGTTTTACAAGGACTTAGAAGTATATAGCAGCAAGGAAATACACTGCAGGAGAGGTGGGATTTGTAAAGCCTGGAGACAGCAGATGATATTCATTGCACGTTCAGCGCGGAGTGCTGTGTGTGCCTCTGGTAGTAGTCCAGACCTATTTGTGGTACGTAGGTCCAGCTCAGTGTGCTTTAAGCTGTTATATCTTCCATCAGTTGTGTGGCATGGAGAAAACAACAGGGGAGAGAATAATGCTTGTGCAGGTGGAGTACAGGTAACGAAGAGTGGGGAGAGGGAAAGCCCGAGTTCATCCATCCTCAGGGGGAAATACTGAAGGTAGGGCACAGTACCGGGTTGAAAGGCAGAGCAGCATTTTACCAAAGAGACCGAGTGCTTAAGAGTTTGGGAAAAGAAAATGAATGAACGCAGAAAATAATAAATCAAAAACTGAGTGACAGCAAAAGAAAGATTTGCTACCGGCCCTTTTTGCTGAGAAAATAATCTTGATCTCACCAACTTCCAACTGTATACCTCAGAGGCTGTTAGCTAACTGAATCAGAAAAACATGAGTAATTTATTCACAAGAGGCAGGTATTTCAATGAGTTTTCGATAGCAAAGGCTGTAAGATAAGCTGCTTGTTAGCCGTGTAATCTAGTTCATAGGGAACAGCCATATTATACTTTGCTGTTGCTTTTGATGAAAATCTGAGCAATATTATTCTTCTCACAAGATGCATTGTGTGCTGGAGTGCTGAAAAGTGATCGTCCAAAAGATGATGCATGTTCCCTGGAGTAAAGGATGCACAACTATTCCTGAGCTGATGACTGCAGGGTATACATAACACAGTTTGTAAGAATAACTCCATTGCAAATGAACCTGGAAGGAACTCTTCCATCAGTTGTGGCACCGCGCTCACCGAGGAGCCATGGGGTGATGGTTTTGAGTTGGGGGTCTGACTGCGCTCCTCTACAGTGCGCCGTGCAACCTTGGTCAAAACACTTAATTTCTGTGTGTCTGAGACGTCCTTTCTGTGGACAGGACACACAAGGGTGGCGATGTATGATTTGTCTTCAGCTGAGGCATATGCATGTTGGATTTCAACAAACTTGATATGCCAGGCAGGTAGAAGGCAGTCCTCCAGAGGTACCCAAGTGGGAGGGTTTCGGTTCATGTGCTGGAGGTTGATGGGTTAAAGCAGCAGTCCATGTCCTGGGGCACGGCCAGCACTTGCCATTCTGCAAAGCAGCAATCTCCCCACGAAGTGAAAGCATAACCAGCCTTTATGATATATTGGGTTTCTCTGAATTTCAAATCTGTTTTTCTTTAGGAATGTTGGCTCAGGTTTTGCTTAAATTTCTGTTTAAACTCTTGGAAGTTAAAGGTTGAATATTTTTGGGAACTTTCCAAAATATTAAGCTCTGTTGCATAAGTTGCTTCACTACATACTCCTGATAAAAAGGTATGTGCTTTTTGTCGTCTCAAGGCTCACCGTGAAATCTGAAAACTTCAGGCTGTGTCACTTTAATATACAAACACGCTAAGCAATACAAAAGTCTTAAAATCAAAGCTGTGCTGTTATCTCTTCAGACCAGGAGCTTTTTCAAGGAGGTTCTAATGCAGAAGCAGAATAACTTCCAGTTGCGTCTTTGAAGTTTTTTAGTGTGATACCATGGACATTTAATCCATGCTGTGGCTGCTCTTAAAAATAGTGAGAAATTGCAAAGTGAAGCAGTAAGGAGAAGAAGCTGTTTGAACATTTAATCAGTTCTCACTTGATAGAGTCTGCTGGTTTGGTCCCAGTGTGGAAGTAAACCTGGTCACAGCTGTAACTTTCAGTCTGATGCTGCTGAAATGTCCCAGTTTAGGTGTAGTACAGTGTGATGATGTATAGCAATATAAAAACTACTAAAGTGATGACTACAACATATTCTTTAATATTATCCTAAGACTCAGAGCGTGCATTTGTGGTTCAAGTCAGTGGAGAGGCAGCATGTCGCTGGCAGAGCTCTCACCTTGTAGCAGAGTGCTACTTATTCACGCCTGTAAGTCAGCATCGTGAAGTTACTTTTCTCCCCTTAGGTAAATGCATCCAAAGTTGCACTGAAATTATTTTGCCTTTTTTTTTTTTTTTTTGCCTGTATGTGTTTGATTTTCTAGTTTTGTGTTTGGTGGTTTTGCTGTGCAGTGGCATTAAACTCTGGCAGCTAACACAGGGAAAGAGGTGTTTGCTGAAACATTGGATCCTAATCCCAGCCACAGGGTTTCAGCAACAAGTCATTTGGCTCAATACTTTCCTTGCTCAGCCCCCCCTTTCTCCATCTATTCAATGATGAAAATAGCCTCAAATCTACTTGACCTTCTGCCTTGTTAATAAGCGCGATTAACAACCCCTTGTCCTAATGAGCTAGAGAAACAAAATTACTGTGTACTATCATATTTAATTAAACTGTGTTTCAGGAAACTGTCCTTTAAAAGGTAACATATTTCCCTGGCATTGGTTTCATCTTTCCTTTTTCTAACTTCATTCCCCTTTACTTATTCTTCTCCTTTAATTAGTCTCCCTTTGTTCTTTTTTGCTACCTCTGTCTCTTTCCTCTTTATTTTCCTTTCTTTTTGAATTCAGTGTAATTTGGCTGGTCAGACACTTAAGTGATGTGAATGATACAGAAATACCTCCAAAGGCAGATGCAATTCTGCTTTCGCTGCTGCCTCCATGAATGTGTGCAGGCAAAGCATCAGAGCACGGCGGAGATCCGGGGTGGATGGTGGGAACTGAGGGATGTGCAGGAAGGGCAGACGCTCCGCAAAGAGAGCAAGCAAACAAGTTGGCTCTCCAGGTAAGGGTAAGATTGAAAAAGGAGGTGGAAAGCCTCAGAGGCTTCTCCTGAACTCTGCATCTCTTCGCTGGAGGTCTTTGCAAATGCCAGGTGAGAAGGCACCGAGGGCGAGCCTGCTGCACACAGCCTTGTCAGCCTGCTCTGCCGCTGTTGCAGCCCTGTGGCATGGTGCACCTTCCATCCCACTGCCCTGGACGAGGCATCACACCTCACTCCGCACGCTTTGCTTTCCAACCCAATGCAAACTTCCCTCCATGTGCAGATGCTGCCCACTTCGCGGGCAGGCTCTGTGTATGCGTCTACCGAGAGCATTAGCCAGTCCCCATGCAATTACAGGCATGTGGGCTCAATGAGCGAAGATGTGTTGATCTCACAGGCAAGAGAAATTCTTTTTTTATTCTTTAACTGTGTACATTTTTAGAGGGAAGAAATAATAACATCCAGGCATTGGTGTTTATCCTAACCAGAGGCCTGATTTATGCCTCTCCTTCTCTCAAGGGTACTGCTCTCAGTGTTTATGTAGTGAAATGGCACTAGAAAATGAACATGCTTTGGAAACTATTTATGGATTCGAATTGGCTGCTTTTCTATTTAATGAAGTCCCTGTCTTTGAGTCTGTGCCATTTAATTAAATGGTTTATATAATTACTCTCTGTCATCAATTCTGTCCACTCTGGAAGGTTTGTGTTTTCTTACCAAAGAAGGTGTTTTATTTAATGCTGGTTTGTAAGCCCTTCGACTTGGGAGACAGAACAGCACACAACACTGCAGAATCCCCAGGTAAAGACACTTCCCGTAGCAGGGTGCACTGAGTTGAGTGGGGTGAGATGCTGCTAAGGCCATTCTTCCTCTCCGTGGTTATTGATGTACCAAAACTTCCTCTTATTCCTCCTCTTTTTAGGAAGAGGAACTGCGATCCAATCTCTGTGTCAATACAGATAACGTCTGTGCCTTCTTGGCAGAATACCTAGCCTGGTTCTTTCTTTGCTATAATCCTAGAGATATTTCGGGCTCACAAAAGGTCTGGTGTTCTTTGCATGCAGGTAGTAATTCTTTGTGCCCTCGACAGCTGCTTTGTGTAATGTTGTTTGTAGCAGCAGAGTCACTAAAACATCTCTTGCTTCAGAGGTGCTTCTCTGCATCCTTAACGGTTTGACCTGTTAATGTGCGTTGCTTATCGGAGGCAAAGTTTCCTTCTCAGCAGCAATTACTCTGGTAGCGATTTCAGAGTAACCTGGTTCTCCATGAGAGTTTATGGGTGACATCTTCCTTCTGACTAAACGGAGATCCCAATGTGGAAGACACATCTCCAGTTTTTCCAATTGACCGTAGCTGTGGTAAATTGAAACAGATCCTTGCTTCTTCTGCTGTAACCTTTCGGGTTATTTTTAGTTGTTTTCCTTCTTTGTTGCTGTTTTCTTAAACCCTCAGATATTTGCTTGATTCTCAAATTCCAGGTATGAGAACTAGACACAGTTTTCCGTTGACAAATATTCCAAAATAACTTTACTACAATCAGTCATTATTATTCCTCTATTTATACCTCTTAGGATTCCAGTAGCCTTTTTAAACACTACGTCGTATGTCTACCATAATCTTATGTTTCAGCTGCTTATCACCCACATGATCACAAAGTCTGACGGGCAAGAAAAATCTTTTTTCCTGGCAGACTGTTGTTACAGTAGCACACACAGAGAGGAGACAAAAGTGTGCTTTATTCTTGAACGGTGTTGGATTAGTTTTACATAAACTGTGAATGCAGTGCTTTCCTCACTGGCTCCCAGCTCATTATTTGCAACGTGGGTCAATACAGTGGCCTTTTCAAATCTGAAGTGAGGAGGCGACCTAAGCAAAAGAACCATAATTGCGTTTAAACAGTCCCCATTGAATCTCAAAGTCATTATCTTCACAAATTTTAATTTCCATATACATTTCTAAAGGAAAATGTCATCAGGCCCCCACAGTATATTGTTTAAAGGACTACCCAGCCACATTTTCCTCATTAACTGTTTGTGTGCAGGGCTTGTTCCAGCTTTTGAAGAGGCAGCAGGGGACTCCGGTAAATACGGCTGGAACAAATCGCAGTTGTGTCATCTACTCATTAATCCCTCCAGCTCCTCAGAGCGAACGGCACGGCAGAACTGCTTGGATTAACCCCGAGGCTCTGCAGCTTCACATACTGTCTTTCTCACACTAAAGTGGTTTATCCTGATTCTTATCTCCTTCTCATCACAGCATTGGATGTAGCATGGAGCTAATTATTAATGTGATTTCTTAACACAGAATTTTTATAAAGTCACTCTTAAGAGAAATAGGGATGTAAATGAAAGCTTAAGAATTGCTTCCAGTGTTAGACATACCCTGTTTAGTAAAAGCCTTATCAGGATAGGACGTGGCTGTGGGGCTGTGGGACAAGACCTGGTCCGAGTTCCTGCTCCAGGACAGACGTAGGTGACATGCTGCCTGCTGCTCCACTGTTTTGGGTGTACTACTTTATATGTTGACACTTGACAGTTATTTGAAGATTCCTGTCCACCTTCTACTTGCTAAGCTTTGGAGTTTTGAAACTACAGAAATATTTCATTTAGGAGCACTGGACTCAGCACTGGGAAAAGGAACCATGGGAGTGTTGCAGGTACCCTAGTTCTTGGGGGAAAATGCACTCAGAGCAGCAAGGTGGGAACCAGTGCGTGTCTGACACTGTGCTTTCCCTAGTCTTTTAAGTCCATTAAAAACCCCTTTATACATTTGCTTTTTAGAATGATCCATACATGTCTTCCACACATAGTTATAAAAGCGTAATGCAGAACCTGCCGTACTTTTTTATTTACCTTGTGCCATGACCTGAACCCTGAGGAGTGACTTACAGATTGGCGTCTGTGCTCCTGCCTTTCTGCGTGAGAGCCTGGAAATACAGAACAGCTCTGTATGAGCCATCTGTACAGATTACTTCAGCTCAAACTAATGGTCAGGACTGCAGCAAGCCTCGGTCTACCAGTCCTGACCAGCGTTCCTCTGAGCACGCTTCACACCGCGCAGTCAAACAGATGGTGGGTAGAAAAGGACACAAGCGATACTGGTACGTTTCTGCGCTGGACATCGTAGGAAATGCAAATTCCCAGCTGTATATGAAGTGTCTTGTGTGCTGATCTCTTCATCTGTCTCCTCATAGCAACGCCTTGCTCCATCATGGAGACTTCCATACGTACGACTGCGTGTAGTCCCCTGCGCTGCGTGACAGAGGTAGTGTCGAGCTGAAGCTAATTAAGGAAGCGTTTGCCAAAATTGTGACTTTTACAATGGGAAAAGCAATGTTTTGTTTATTAACTCTGTTCTCTAGAATAATTGAATTATTTGCACTATTTTTTTTTCTTTCTTCCAGAATAAGAACCTAAAATAGAATACACGCTTCTGACCAGATGGTTGAATTTTGGTAAAATTCTAAGCAGGTGAAAATGGTCTTTTTTTGGTCTCCTGCGTTACAAACTGATTCTTAGAGTGTTTCAGCCCAGACCGAATCTTTCTAGTTCTTGTGATGATTTCTGCTGGGCAGAAAGTGATGTCTCTGAATCAGGAGAGACCATTTAGACTAAAATATTCCAGTATACTCACTCTTTCTTTGCTTGGAGGGAGAGAACAATGCAAAGAAAGATGAATGCTTCTTGCTATTTAATTGAGTCTAATAGGCTATAAATACCTTTTTCCCTCAAATAAAGTAGCAGAATGAAAGGCCTGTAGTAAAACTGAGTCTTCATAAACCAACTTGTATCCCACTGCTATTTGGAAAAGCATCTGCGCAGAAACACCTGTAGAAAACCCCAGGAGTAGTTTTAAGGCACTTTAATTGCTGATGAAAGCTCTCGTTTCAGGATCGCCTTCGCGAGGTTACAGTTGCAAAGTTTTAAACATCATTTTCTCGGGAGTTGCCCAAAGTTGCAATCATTTTGCAAAACTGATTTTTTTTTCGCCTTCTATTTTGAACTTGATGAGCTCAGTAAAATACAAAATACAGTGTTTTTCTCTATCAAAAATGCTTGATGTCTAGCTTGCAAAATGAGCAGTTCAATACTCTTGTAAAGTTAGTTGGTTTTATGACATTTCAACCATTATTTTCAGTGTTATTTCTCTTTTGCTTCTGTTTTTTTATACCAGTATAAAAAGAAAGATCCCCCATTGCTTAGATTTGATTATAGTAATATAAGAAAATGTTTCAGTTCTTCTGAAATTATTCTGGCAGGTCTTCAGCAAATGCAATCCCTGCTGGTATAGCTGTATAGGCATTTATATTTAGTAATCACTTGCGATCATAATTTGTAATTTGGGACCCAGATTTTTCTGCACTGTTAACTGGTAATGAGTAAGTATTTTCATGCATTTTTAAACCTTTTCTAACATTTCCTAATTTAATATTAAGCTCATCTATGTTAATAGTTACAACCAATTAGCATAAAATTTGGGTTAAATCTTGACACACCTTTTTTTTTTTCTAGTAATTCATTCAAACATATGTTGCTTTGTTCCATTAGCTAAATCATGCCTTTTGGCAAATAGATATATTAGTCTCGTATGCCAAATATTAATGTCCTTTAGATATGGCCATGTGGATATGGTAGTCATAATTATTGCTTGTCTTTTGTGTCTGTGCTCGTGTCTTCCAGGATTTATGAAATATATCACCTTTACAATAAGCTTCAGCTTCCTATTTGTTAAAACTAACAGGAGTGTTATAAAATAAGTGCTTTGTCTGTGGCTAATTTTCAGTTTAATTTACCCACTAATCTTAATTCTTCTCCTAAAAAGGGCATGAATAATAATTGGCTTCCTAGCACAATTAAGATTCAGAGTTTGTATCTCTGCATATGCAATTTAAGTGCTAATGCATTTCCTTTTATCAGGTAATAACTCCTCTTATTCTCATTATTCTTAATATATTTACTAAACATTTTTTGGGTGCATATATGCACTTGTCTAAACAACCAGAATAAATATTGTGGGTGGAGTAGACATCCCAATGAATTCTCTGGAAATATTCGTATGGAGTCACAGAAGGGCTGAGGTTGGAGGTGCCTCTGGAGACCATCCAGTCCAACCTCTGGTGGAGATGGGGTGACTGGAGCAGGTTGCTGAAGAACACGTCCAGTTGGGCTTTGGCTGCCTCCAAGGATGGAGACTCCACAGCCTCTCTGAGCAACCTGCCTCAGTGTTTCACTACCCTCACCATAAAAAAAGTTTTTTCTTGGGTTTAAATGGAATTTTCTGTGCCCATTTCCTCTTGGCCATTCACTGGGCACTGCTGAAAGGAGCCTGGCTCCATCACTTGTGTTTGTACACGTGGATAAGGTTCCCCTAAGCCTTCTCTTCGTTGGGCTGAACAGTCCCAGCTCTCTTAGCCTCTCCTTCCACAACAGATGCTTCAGTCCCTTAATCATCTTCGTATCCCTTCATTGGACTCACTCCAGTACGTCCCTGTCTCTGTTGTACTGGAGAGCCCAGCACTGGACCCAGCACTGCAGATGCATTTCACTAGTGCTGAGCAGAGGGGAAGGATCACCTCCCTCAACCTGCTGGCAACACTCTGCTTAAGGCAGCCTGGTGTGCTGTTGGCCCTCTTTGCTGCTAGGGCACATTGCTGGCTCATGTTCAGCTTGTGGTCCACCACGACCCCCAGGTCCTTTTTCAACCAGCTTTCCAGCTGGTTAGCCCCCAGTGTGTACTGGTGCATGGGATTGTTCCTCCCCAGGGGCAGGACTTTGCAGTTCCCTTTGTTGAACTTGATGAGGTTCCTGTTGGCCCATTTCTCCAGCGTGTCTAGGTCCCTCAAACTGGCAGCACATCCATCTGGTATATCAAGTGCTCCTCCCAGTTTTGTATCATCCACAATGTCACTGAGGGTGCACTCTGTCCCATCGTCCAGGTTCACTGATGAGAATATGCTTGATTCCCTTGCAAGTAAGATTTCACTTCATGGCTGTATGAATCAAAGCATTTGATTGTTTTAATCAATAATAATAGTTTTAATAGCGGTTGGCCAAAACTTGCAAGAAGAATATGTGTTTTGACTCAATATACATGCTATTTTGAATACTTTCAAATCAATAGAGTGTCTATTAAAGGGAATAAACTCAAGTTACTCAATAGGCTTCAGGATAATTATAAATAGAAATTGTTGAGTGGGTATGTTCATAAGGAGAGCCGTGCATTTCAGTACAATCAACTGTAAGTCTGTATATCTAATATTGCCCAGTGTAGGTCATAAAAGAAGATTTAGGGGCTACATGAACTGTACCTGAGATCTCAAGGCAATGGTGAGCCAATAGCATAATGCAAATGGTTTAAAATAGAAGTAAGGAAGGGGGTTTGGTGTTTGGTAAGTCTTCCTCCACGGTGTGTTGCCTAGCTGTGATGATTACCCCTAAAGAACAAAGTTGGAAAATAGGAGTGTTCGAAGGAGAACCATGTGAATGCTTGAAAAGATTAGAAAGCGTGCTCGACAATGTGACATGTAATAATGTGCCATTCAGTGAGCTCCATCTATTGAGTTTATCAATGAGAAGATAATGGCGTGATTTGATCAATTTGCATGGATTTACATGAGAAAGAAGAATGTAGGTGAGCAGACATTTTACTTGATTCAGTGGGTGAAAGTCATAGATAATAGCAGATTCAGATTGGAAATAACGTGAACATTTTCTGTGGTATGTGAATTTATCCTCTAACAGTAAGGGTAATTAACTTCCAAGGGCTATGGAAGATTCTGTGTCTCTGAAACAGAGTGGAATATTTTTCAAAATGACTTATTCATTCAAACAATGAACCAGGGAAGTCCTGTGGTCCTGATTCAAGATGCCAGACAAGATAATCATAATGCCCCCCCCCCCTTGCCTTGGTAAAATTAATCTTTTAATTAGATGTCCAGATTCCAGAGCGCTCCTTGTAGCTCTGCCAATCGCCGTGAAATCTCTGACAAATCGGTATCTGTGCTTTGTTTCTGTCCTCATCTGTAGAATGAGGGACTGCTTGGCTGCATCACATGGAACATGCTTTTGTTAATTTAATTAATTAATTAAAATTAGTTATTAAGAAAAAAAAAATAAAATACTTGCACAAGTATTTTGCTATCCACTCCCTCATTGGAAGCTGGAAAACAATTGTTTTGCATTTATTCTCACCTCTTCCGATCCATGGCCTAGATTAACGAGTACCATGCCAATATTCGCGTGTGTGCTCACTGCGATGTCACACATTTCTGTGTGACTAATGTTGGGGGGAGTGGGAGGGAGAGCAGAACATGTAATTTTTACATTACAAATTTTGTTGACTTACTTGCTTCTCATTCTAGGACATTTAAATAAATCTATTTAAAAAGTGAGTGACAAGTGCTGTCTGAGGGAAGAAACTAAAATGCATAATTTAAAGCCATAAATCATCATCATTTTTTATTTGTATCCTTTCTGTTTTGTGATATGGTTATTTGGATTGCTTGTCGCCATAAATCCACATACAGACTGTGTCAAAGAAGATCAAGCTCTCCGTGCTCAAAGCATAAAGTCAGAGCAAAGCTTCACAACAGATGGCCTTTTCTTTCCATTTCATGGACACCAGTTCTCACTGGGCAATTCATTATTTTCTACAGTTGAAGCAGCTGTGGATTACTGTAATTATGGATTTAATATATCTCTGACAATCCAGTGTGAATACTAATTTGAACTTTATACATCTCCTTGGAATCGGGTTAATTTTCTCATGATTATATAGCTTCTGATTAACTAAAGATGTTTGTGAGGCTAATATTTTTCCTGCTACAGAAATAAATTGGGCATGGATTACAAAATAACAGCGGTGTTTTCGGTGTGGAGGCATGTTCAAAGTCCTAGGAGAGGATTTCTCAGTTCCCCAAACATTTCCAGATACTATGATTTTGCTGATAACCTTGGTTTAAATTATGCATTTGGCTTTCCCAGGATACATATTGATCAATAGTAAATTATTTACTTTAATATTAATTTTGCAGGAAAAAAGATACTTTTTAATAGAAACAATAGGCTAAGTGTATCAAAAGTTTGTCCTATAGGCAAACTCTACTAACAAGTTCTTTTTGGCATATTTGTTCTTTAAATAGTATATTGCTTTAGAGGGCAAAATGTTTGTCTTAGTGCCATTTGTAGATCTTGTATTATCCTCTTGAGAGTAGATTATGTTTTGCTATCATATGTTTTCCTTTTGAATAACTATTCATAGCTTCATGTCCTTATTCCAAGAGGCTTGCTTCAGCAAAATCCCACTGACTTCAGTGGAGTTATTCATGGTTCATGCTGATGAAGGAGAGGCATCCAATCCTAAATGCTGGCTGTGAAACATGAGAGGCAGGGCTGATGTACGTATTTTTCCTCTGAAATCAGTTGAAGTGGCACATGTGGGCCTGGAGGCAGAATTTTTGTATCTACTTCAATCAACGCCGGCCTTTCCTGGTGTGAGTAGGTTGATAAGATGGTTTGTCTACACTAAGTTTAGCTCTCAGGGAGGCAGAAACCCCCCCAAAAATTCTTTAACCATTTCCTTCCTATACTAAGCACCCAAGAGAGTATCAGGATGCCAAGAAACGACTCTCTTAAGTTTTACAAGTGTGAATACAGTAAAATGGAAACAAATACTCCCCATGCTGCGCTGTGTTTGCAAACAGCATGGCTGGGCAGGGGGACGTCTCTCTACCAGACTGAAATGCGTCAGGGGGAGATTGACTTCCAGGTCTTTTATTTAATCTGAGATGTGATTTCTTCAATTTAGCAATCTTAAAAAAAATTTTTTTTTTTTTTGTACTGTACTTTTTTTAAATAAATCAGCTTTATAGCATTACTACAAAAAATTCCTAACGGACTGTCTGGAATACATTTCTCGTCCACAGCCTTATTATGCCATGGTTTTTACCATCCTGTTGGGAGATATCTAATAAGTTAAGTGCACTGTTCTTAGAATAATGAATCATGTGGTTTGGGAGGTTTTTTTAAAGAAGAGTTCAGAAACCTGTATACAAAAGCATTTTTGTTAAGGAGCACTAGTCTAAAATGTCTATTGTGAAATTCCAAGTGGGATCGTTATATATTTCCAATAGCACCTCTACTTGAAATCTTTTCCATGAGCTGGGGTGGCAGCAAATGAAGGGTCAGATGGTGACAATGACAAGTTTCCACACCCTGGCTCCCTTCCCGGGAGCACCAAACACATGTGGCGGGTCTGAAGGGACTCTGGAGATGCATCTTAATCCTGGAAGATTCTCTGCAATGCTTAATCTGCATGGGATTCAGCATCCTAATTTGCATGGAAGGCTATTTCTCTGGGATCCCCCAAGGCTTAAGAGAATAGCATGAAAGATTTGTCTGTGCTGATGATATGATCAGTGGTATTAAGACTTTTAAGCACAGGCATGTTTGCTGGAATGAGCAAGGAACATTTGCTCCCTAGACCCGGCTGATAGGAACTGGATTAGCAGGTCTCAGGTCTCCTTACACCCCGAGAACCGCTTTGCTGTCTGCGCCTTACGAGTCGTGGTGCTTTCATGTGCGTAGAAGTAACTGCATTTTTTTATCCCATTTTTTTAGGCATCAAAGTTAAACTGACTAGTCTGTAATTTTGTTTCTCTCTTCATACCGCTTTAAAAGTAGCCCCAACATTTGCCCTTTCCAAATAGTGTCTCACCATCCTCTGTGAATTTTCAAAGACAGAGGTCGTTAAAGAGATTGTTTCTGCCCGTTACCTATGTATACCTGAATGAATTTCATCTGGCCCAGCCAGCTGGAAAACATCTAATCTTTATAAGCACTTTCCAACATGTTTTTTCCCTATTCTTTCTGAAGATTTTGGTTATTTGCCTGTGATATTAGCTGCCAGTTGAATGCAGCAAGGTAAAGATAGTGAGTACTGTAGCAAAAAAAGACATTAAATGCTTCAGCTTTTATGGCATCATCTGTCAATAGCTTTTCTACTCTGTTGAGCAGTAGAGCAACATTTTGCCTGGCTTTTTTTTCTTATTACAAATGGACTTGTAGAACCTTTTCTTGCTACGTTTGCTAGCTCCAAGTCATTTTTTTACTTTAGTCTCCATTCATTTCTCAGTGTTTGTTATTCTTTCATACTGACATGGTATTCTGACGGTGTGTATGTGTCCCTGAGTTTGAGATCACTGAGCAGGTTATGACTTAGCCAGGTTAATTCCTATTTTTTTTCTGCATTGGTCTAATTTTTTATTTGCATCATTTCTCTAAGGAAATGTTTGCTCCCCATACCTTCTTCTCTTCTGTCACTTGCAGCTGTTGGTCCTTTTGTACTGTCAAGCCTTAGAGATCTTGAAGTGTCCTTCCTTTAAAGTCCTTTGTCTTTATTATGTTGTTTTCCTGTTTTCCTCCTGAAGAACCACGAACTGTTGTGTAATCGTCACCTTCATGCAAGTTGTCTTTTGCCTTCCTTATCCTGCAGGTCTTCTCAGTGCCAGACCATCCTGCACCCAAAACGTGGTCTTTGCTGCTATCATCACCAACGCGCTCCAAGGATGCTGGACAAATATATTTCCCATAACATATCTTGAATAGTTGCAGTACTTCATTACATCTTGTGCTTTGGTTGATTATTCCAGTTCCTGGTTAAAAAACCCCAACCTGTCTACTTTCTTCGTTGTTCGGCATCTGGTGGTCTGGTGGACCTGCTCTGTGGTAGTGCCCTCTGCTTCTCTTTGTTACGGGATGACTTTCAGCAGATCTGTCTCCCTTTTACAGATTAGACCTAGAAGAGCAACCACTCTCTTGATTTGCAGGGCATTTCTTTATTTCCATAGCCTCCTTTCTCAATAAGCTATATCATCTGTATTAACAGTCTTGTCTTGTGAATTATTTACTGAGCCTCTCTTATTGCCCAATTATATTATAGTTTTGATACTGTAATAATTTCCTTCCAGCTCCTTTTGTGTATTCTCCACAATTCTTACAGAGATGTCTAACAGGATCCATGGATCAATCCCACCTTGCTTTTCATTATGTTTCCTTCCCATGAGATCATCATGGCCAGCACTGTCTTCCACAGGGTTTACACCCTTGTTCATTTATTTGTACCCACCTCAGGCTTTCACTTGTCAAAACTCACTTGATGCTCCTTAAAAAATTCTTTCCCTGAGGTAAACCAGGAGGTGAATAAAGTTGAAATTCCTCTTTTTTATAAGGTGAACTCTATTCTTGCCCAGCAGTTCATGATGTATCATCTCTGAAGAAGGAAATGTTGTAGTGACCTACATGTCTTTGAAGGGGAGGGAAGTGTATGAAAAGGAGAGGCAGCAAGATGCCATAGAGGAATCTTGATGGGTTTTTGAATCCTCCATTGGTGTACATGCTATACCAGCAATACCACACTCTAAAATGGATCCTGTATTTTCCCATGGTCTCTGGATGTTTGCAGTAGCTGGGCAGGCAGAATGAATTGTCTCAAGAATATTAAGATCATAAATTTGTGGTTCCCTCTTCTCTCTGTAAATCACAGGAGTGCAGGTCTGAGGCAATAAAGTCTCCATTTTTAAAATTGGAAATCTGTGTTTATAAATAATGGCTATTCCAGCTAATTAGATCCTCCAGCTGCTTTATGTGCCAGCGCGCTGATCTTGCCATAGCTCTTGTTTGCAGTCCTTGTTTTTCACAGGGTTGTGGAGCCGCCCAGAGCTGGACGCAGTACTGTGGATGGAGTCTCACCGGAGCGGAGTAGAGGGGCAGAATCGCCTCCCTCAACCTGCTGGTCACGCTGCTTTTCATACAGCCCAGGACACAGTTGGCTTTCTGGGCTGCAAGTGCACACTGCTGGCTCATGTTGAGCTTCTCACCCACCAACACCCCCAAGTCCTTTTCCTCAGGGCTGCTCTCAGTCCATTCTTCGCCAGCCTGTATTTGGGCTTGGGATTGCCCTAACCCACTTCTTGCATGTTTACATGTGTGCCCATGGAGGTGTATCTTCTCTGTGTGCAAGCATTTGCACAGAGACCCACGTAATTCAGGAGCCAGCCTTGGTGCTCTGCCATCCTGCTCCTCCTACCCAACTGCACCATGGGGCAAACAGCAAGCAGATTTCCAGGGTGTTGCCACTTGGAGAGGGTTTTCCATTGACTGGTGTTTATCAGCCAAAAACACAATTTAATGAGACCTGCTTGAGTGTTTCAAGTGCCAGAAATACACAAGGTCCCTGCATTTGTTTTGGTGAAAACCTGAATTTTAAAGGTTGAGCGGGTTGGTAAAGCCAGGGTATGGGATGCGTTGAGCTGTACCAGTCTGCAGAACACGATTACGATGAGCAGGGATGCAACTGTCCCTTACGGTTGTGGTGGTCTTCTACACACCAAATACTCTACTGTGTGTTGAAATCCTTTCCAAAATCATCCCGTATAACTCTGGAAGGAGACTGCTTTGTCAGGCCACCACTTGACTTTTGAAGTAGCTTCATAAAGAAGCCTTTAATTAACCATTTTAGACCTTTACTTCCCCACATACAAAGGAGCTACCAGAAGGATACACTTCAGAAAAGCAGAGCAAATTTTAGCAGGCGGCTAGCATAATTTATAAGAAGAAAATTACTTCACATGTGTATTTCTCATCAATTAAAAAATGTGGGCAAATTCGGTGGTTACGGAGGGATGCTGGCTGCATTTGAGGTTCAGGTTACCACACAATGAGGGATTTCAGCATTTCCTGATGTGATCTTTGTGTAGGATTTTTTAGTGAGTAGAGAAAAATGTGCTATTTTTGTGAATACGCTCTGCAAGTATATTTCATTGTATGTAGATAGTATAAAATTTATTCTCTATATATGAAATATTAGTTTCCACGGTAGGATGAAATATCCTAAAGTCAATTAAGGTATTAAAGTCAATCTTTTATTTAATTTGGGAGAAGAGTGCTTCAGACTGAAAACAGATTCATAGGGGATGCTGCCGTTTCAATTTTATAAAAGAAATGGATAAATTCCTGCCAGGAAATAGGAGGTTATTGGGACCGAGAGAGGTCACAGCGTGCACTTCTGTGACGTTGTTGCTCTGAAGCAGTGATCTGTGGGAGGGTGCCTGCACGAGCAAGACCACCGTTCTTTGCCTTTCTCACTGCCGCACTGCCTACGTCTCCAAGTTGCTTTCTCTTAGGAGTCGTGATGAAGACTGCCCAGCAAATGTACAATTAGTTGTACCTCTTACTAATGTTGTTTAATTTTTATTCACCCAGTACACTTTGCGTCTTGGTTTCTTTAATACCGAGCATATGCATAAATACATGCACTCACACCCTCACGCTTTCTCTTTTTTAGTATTCCGGGTACTGGAAGGGACTTTTTAAAATCGAGATAAAATTACTTTTATACTGAATAGAATATAGTACTATCTGTCTCATCGCGGCAGTGCAGCTAGGGATGAAATTACTCAGATGTGGTGATCACCTTTTGTGATAGAAAAGGAGAGGAGTTTGTATCAGCTCCATCATTGCTTTATGGCTTAAATCTTTAATGACATCTAGGCGTAACGTGAAAGGCAGTGGACTAAGCAAGAGTGTTGGGTTTTGCTGTCACGAAGGGAAAAACCCACCTGTGAGATCAGCCTGGAGTCTTTGGTGTAATCCTCGGCCTCGATGCCTGTGGAAAAACTTGGCGATTGGGCTGCACGTGGGCAACAGCCGTCCGAAATGCCGATGGTCTCCGTGGTCTTCCATCTGCTTGCACACGTCTGTTTCTTGACTTTTACTTGGGCTGCAAGATCTTTGGGACAGGATGGGTACATTATCTCGGCTGGCAGAAGACGTATTTCAGAAAATGAGCATGTGTAAGTTTGTCTTTCGTTTTCCGCTCTGTAGAATCACTGGGTTAGGGAGAGCACAAAAATACTCCCCCGGCAGAGTAAAACCTCTTCTCAAAGGAAACTTGACACACAAAGGCCTGAACTTGGATCAAAATAATTAGTATACAGTGTATCTTTTGGCCTTCCCTTGGAAGAAAACCACTATTAAAATGTAGTATTAAATATGCTGTACTCATGTGGAGAGTTCATTTAGTTTTCCTAGAATAATTTAATTCGTCTCACATGGCTTAGCTTGCAGAAAAATTGAACACAACTTCAGTGATATTTTAAGGCTGCAATTTAATAGGCAATTGACTTTGGAAAACTAAATATAAACCCAGGAAGAGCCTGTTGCTGAGCAGAAGTAACTCCTGGTCAGTTCCAGGCCTGAAATAAAATAACCTTGTTATAATTTATTTTTCTCCTTTGCCTTGAGGTTGGCAGGAAAGCTGGAGCACCGGGCAGCATCTTCCTTTTCCAGTTATATTTGTATCAGAGATGGAAAGCAAAAAATCCCAAAACAATCCAAAACCCATGCCAGAAAGAGGGACTTGCTATTCCCTTTGACAGTGGGGATGTAATACTCACAGGAGAGGGATGCTAATGCTTAAAATCCAGGAAGGTTGTGTTTGGATTCTACCGAAGCCCAAGCCCCGAGGGAGGAAGCTGTTCCAGTGGCGGCAGGGTCCTGGGGGACTGACACCTCTGCGGAGCCAGATGCTCTTATTAGTTACTGCCACCGATGTTTTTGCACAAAGCCCCGTAACATCAGTACAACCATGCCACCTTGTGTTAATTTCTGTTTCCTTATGGCCTTGAGCAGTCAGAGGAAAAAAAAATGTAAAAGAATTTTCTCTGTGTGGATGCGTGTAGATGTGTCATTTTGTAATGCTGTTAAAGATTCATTCCTATCTCCCTGTCCGAGCCTGGTGGTGTATCAATAGTAAGGGATTCCACTCTGTCATTTTGTACTTTAAAATTTAGAATAACGACATTATAGTTCATAGTTACGGTTTCAAGATATGTTAACAATGAAGCAGTTGAGCTGTTGTGGTATGTGTCTAGTCCAGCATGGGTAACTTTTTCTGGACTGCCATAAGCTGCCTGCTGAAGAGTGGGTTATGCCTCAGCTCAGGGAGTTTATTCTGTTATATCCCAGACTCCCTGGAAGTTTTGGACAGGCAGGGAAAGGACCTGTGGATTTTGCACCATGGAGTTAGTAGCATTAAGAGTGTTTTATTATGAAGAGTTACATTTGAGAATGCTATAAATTAAATAAATAAATAAATTTGCTACGAGAATGCATAAAGCTTCTCAAAAGAAAATGTATTAATTAAACCTTTGCCTCTTTTCTGCATAGTCGGCAGCAGAATATGTGAAGTCCCGCCTGCCTGAAGTCCTAAAACAACATCTTCAAGACTATGAGAAGGACAAGGAGAACAGTGTGCTGTCTTACCAAACCATCCTGGAACAGCAGATTTTATCAATTGATCGAGAAATGCTGGAAAAATTGACTGTATCCTATGATGAAGCAGGTATATTTGTGTTTCTTTCTACGTTACATTTTCCTGGGAAAAAATTGCTCACTTTCAGTCTTTTCCCCTGAATACTGGTGCTTGTGCTGCTGGCAAATTGAACTTTGTCCTCAAAGGTAGGAGGTGACTCTAGTGAAACATTTCTTTCTCCTAAAATCAAGTTGAGAGAGAAATTTTTCCACCTCAGTGATTGAATACTAACTAGCTGGAACGACAGTTATTTTTCTAACAGCGCTTTGTCCTTTGTAATGCACTGATGTTGATTGATCTAGCCGTGCCTCTTTACTGTCTCTGCAAGTGCTGTGACCTGGTTTCTGCTGGTTTCTCCTTCACTGCTAACTTATTTTGGGGGCTCACTTAGCTAGGAGTGAACTGGATGGTCACAGAATCTCATTTTCAAATGTCACATGGTACATGTGGATAGCCAAAGCCAGAAAATGTGTAGAGTGTGGGATCCTTCACAGAGCTGTCCTGATGCATGGTCTTCTTTACAGTTACAGAGAAAAAAAGAGATGCTGTTGATGTTTTTCACAGATCTTCTAAAATAGCCACCATTATCTACTCTATGCCCACTCCCCTGAATCCAAGTTTCTCGGTGTTTAGATACCTTGCAAGAAAGAATCAAACAAAAAGAACATTTAATTATTTTCCTGCCGAATTAGTGTTCATGGCGGCGAGTGGACTGGCAGCGCGTACGGAGTCTGTACAGACGAGCCACATGTTTCCATCCCCGGTGTGTGCATGCCTGGCTCTCTGCGCTATCCCCAGTAGCACATCTCTCAGCATCCTTCATTTCTTAGCTTTAGCTGAAAGACACTGCTCTCTGTTTCTCCCCTTTAACTACTCACGGCTGAGAGCTGCAACACACCATATCCTTTCATCCACAGTCCTACCAACCAGCCTCAGGCAGCCTTGTAGTACAAAATGAGAGTTTATACTTAGTATGTCTCCATTCTGGGGATTCTTCTTAATCCCTGGTGGCACTTTGCTGTTCTGTTATTCCCCTGACCGTACCTGGCGCAGTGGTGCCCTTGGGGAACCGTGCTGAGCTCAGCTCCACGTTTTCCTTCCAGCTCTTTTAGGCAGAAGCCTCGAACTCATAACTAGGTTTTTCATCCTGTTTAGATGGTGTTTGCCAGACACCATCCCAAGTGGATCACTATTTTGGTTGAACCCGGTTAGATGGCACTCTGCTAAAATCACCATCTTCTGCGTTTCTCGTCAGGAAAACCAGGCACTGACAAGCTGGTGTTATTTCATCCTATTACTTTGTGCTCACGCTGCAGTGCCCTGAAGTACTTGAAACCCTCAAACTACTTATCAACTTTGTTCAGACTCCTACTCGGACTCCCACTCACTAACAATACTATTCTCTTTACTTTGATCTCAAAGGTGCTCCAGCAACTTAAAATACCATTTGCAGACTGTGCGTTCTGGGTACTTACGAGGCTGTGAGCTTTAGTAACTTCAAGTAACTACAATACTCTTATTACTTTATCAATTATATTCATGCACTCACCCAATAAATAAGTCTGATTCTCTTAAACTGCTTTGATCTCGAACGCTCGAGCCCCATATGTTCCCATTTGCAGGCTACGCGTCACGTACTTGAGGAGTCATGTGAGTTCTCGAAGGACACCAGAGTTAAAATGAGGGTGCGGGATATTTGTTTAATCACATACAGACTGTTGGTAATGATGCATAAAAAATAAGCTTTGAAAGTTGTTGCTTTCTATTGCTTCTGTTTATTTTTCTTAACGCAGAATTTAGCAGTCCAATGAATCATGTAAATCTTTTTCCCTGGTTTGGTCACTTCATCTCCCAAGTCATTTTGATTGATAGACGTTTGTTAGGAAGGAAAAAATGCAGTGGAGGAAATTACTGACTCCTGTCAGAAGAAAAAGCAACCATTTTACTCTATTGAGGAAAACTGCGTGTTTGTACAGAGAAAATAAAGATTAAAACTGCTTGAAACACACATTTGGGGATTTACATCATGCAATAAAACAATCATGTGGAAATGAGAAGCTACATAAATAACTAGTTTAGAAAAGTCCCAGCATATACACACACTCAGAACGGAGAGAGTGTGCAGCTCACTGTAAATAAAAAGCCAGAATTTCAGCTTCCCAATCAGGTAGAGACACCTCTAGAGATTAAAACACAGAGATGGAGCCCGCTCGTCATTCTAATCATGTCACTTGTTTAGGACAAAAGCAGAAATGGTGCTACCTGCTCTTGAAGAAAGATCTCATTGTGAGCAAAGCACAGAAAATGGGCAGTTAAATATAATTGCAGCAGCTGTTTGTGATCCCGAGCGCTCCAGCTATTCAGCACTCGAGCAGTTGTGGTGGTGACATTTTTCTTTTATTAGTGTTTTTCCACACTGAAGTCAATTTAATGAGAAGATCAAGCTGCTAGTGGTACATACAAAATGAAGAAAGCAATCTTTAAAAATCAAAATGGTGAAAATAAAAGCGGTTGTGATGTAAGGGGAAAATACAACTTTGTCTGGTGGGAGACTACGTGAGACACCAACAAAACCCATCCCGGAGAGCACTGTCAAGGCTTTAATTTCTGTAATCACGAGCGGTTGGAGTTCTGCTACGTGTCAGCCAGGGAAACTAGAAAGATGTTTAAGGTACGTGATCCAAGGGGTCAGTAGCAGGGTGCTTCCCCAGCAAGGGACTTTTTCCACCCAGGAGACCTTTCCCATCCCTCTTGGAAGGGCCGTTTTCCGTAGGTTCACATAGTGCTCACCCCCAGCTAAGTCCTGCGCCCCAGGGATGTCTCCCAAAGTAGGTAGAATTCGGCTGCATCCGTCTTCCAGAATAAAACAGAACTGCACTAAAATGGCTTGGGCTTCTGGTACAATTTTGCATTTTAATTTGGCCTTTCTCGCAGCATGCAATATTAATAACGTGCAGCTTCAATGGACTCGATATCCTAATGGTTCTTTTTGTAAATCTTTCCCTTTAGGAAATCAGTATATCAGCTACTGAATAAAAGGAGTTTGTCTAAAAATAGTCAAATGTTGACAAGATTTTTAGTAAAGTTTATAACATGAAAGCAGGCCAAAAGTGACAGATGGGTACAAATCCTCTCATAATCTTTAAATCCCTTAGTTTAAAAAGTGGCATTCTTGACTAGCTAAGGCTGGGTTAATTTTATGCAAGAATATTTTTTCCCGCTGAAGCTTTATTGGATGTCAATCCTATTCCTTTTATCTATAGCACCTGTAAACATCGGGGATGGTCAGTGACTACTGTGTACAAATACAGGTTTAGGATATTTAAAGACCTGTGTGTGCCAGGTAGCTAAAGCCTGCTAGGAGATTCTGGTGGTGGTTTTGTACTGTAGTCGATAGTTTTTTCTTTAATGGATGGCCCCTCTTCCCCAGGGTCCTGTAGAAATTGAGTTTCATTATTGTGCGACAAAAAAGATGAATTTCATTTTTCCCTGCTGTGAAGCAGTCATGAAAGATATTGATATTTAGGCACTGTATCCAGAGCCAGATGTCAGCCCAAAACATGTTTTCTTAGCTAATATTTGCCAGAGTGCCCTGTGTTTCCTGGAGCCCCCTGCAAGGAAAGCGGGTGGCTGCTCCTCCACACATCCTCCCAGGGAAGATCAAAAGCTCATGCCTGGCCGGACCCTGCGTGCCTCTCCCTACGGGTGCACTTTGTGTTAGATTTCATTTGAAAACTTTGAGATACAGTTGATTTGCGCCATTGCTTCAGACACTCACTGTCAGTACCACAGCGTTTCTTAAAGCGGATTTTTGTGCTAGCAGTCTATGTCCCAAATTGCCTGAATACTCCGATTTTAGCAATGAAATTTATTTTTTGCTGAGATGAAGCATGGCCATTAGCACCACAGCGTATTGCACTTTGGCTGAGGCAGGGGTTTGTACTCTGCCTTCCCCACCTGTGCCCGGGTGCTGTGCTCTGCCTGGGCATCACACGGTCCGTCTGAGCGGCTGATGCATCGTTCTCCACTCCTCACTCCCAGCTCAATTTAGTATATAATGAATGGATAAGGAATTAAATCAGCTCCTCGTATTGAGCATGTATTTCTGTGCTTCGCAGAAGACTGGGTCTGGTTTCTGTAGTAGCTGCCGCTGTAAAAATTGGCTCCGAGCATAAATCCAAGGCTCAGACCTTCATTCCAACATCAGGACTGCAACCCAGCATAGATCCAGTCCCGTGAGCCTTTGCTATTTCTGGCAAAAGTACAGAGGAGCAAAAATATCCAAGATTAAACCTCAGCCCAAGAGGCTGGCAAACCCATCTGCTTCACGCAAATGTCCATGCTAGAGTGGTCACGCTGGGAAAAGGTTAACTTTAATGGTCGAAGGGTTGATGCTGCCCCTTCTTCAATTGCACTGCTCCCTTTCGGGCAGCGCAGGCAGGTGTCTTCCCCCAGAGAAAGTGACTACAAGGAGAAAATGAGAAAATTAAAGCAGTAAAATTGCAGCGGAAATATATCCTGTAATTTGAAATAATAAATACCTTGCTGGGGAAAATCCTTTTTTTCCCACTACAAACAACTTTACCAAGTAAAGTCATCATTATGTTCCATCGCAGTGAAGATAAAGTTATCTTTGCTGTGAAGTTTATCTCAAGGTGGCTCATGCACAGCAATAACCCATTAAAAACGCAAAAAGAGATTTGTTGGGTTTGTTATGTCCACCTCCATTAAAATAAAATATTGTCTTACAGCGCACATTCATCCTTGGACCATGCTTTTGGTCTGTGTTTGGTCCTTTTCACAGAGGGCTTGGTCTTTGGGGAAATACGGGAACACACTTCCAATAGCGGTGACTTGTCAGGTGTTTAAATCCTTGTCCTGACAAGGAGCATCAGGAATATTTCTGTTCCAGTTTCAGCTACAGCCATTACCAGTAAGGCAGGGTATGGGTGTGCTCTGCTGACAGCGTTGAGAAGAGCAGACGTCTGTAATGTCACAGTTATACGGTCATAATGGCCCTGCAAGAACATGTAACACTGCCAAACATGAAATGACTTGAGCCAAAAAAAGGGTTGGAAAACTTTATCTATGTTTTTAGGAGGGATTTAAAGAGCAGGAAGGAAAGTCATGCACCAAACATGATAAAAACAGCAGTTGCAAAGGCAATGGGTTGCACAGAATACGCAAGGAAAAATGAGTAGAGCTGTGCAGAAGCTGCAAGGAAAAGAAGAGCCAGAAATGATGTCTCTTCCCGCAGAAGCAGCATGTAAAGGCAAAGGGCGGCCATGGTAGATGATGTGTTTCTCGTGTCTGGAGGGATGTTGCTGGGTAGGCTTCCTGTGTGCTGCGGCGAGCAGCCCTGGACAGGCGTGTAGCAACCCAGTCAATTTATTTTCTGATGCGTTGCAAACACGTTGACATAGCGGATGTGTAACTAACAGTGCTCGAACATGTCGGGGCAACGTTTATTGCTGTGCCGGAGGCTTCCTTCTGACGAGGAGAAAACTGGTGGCCTGCAGGCCACCGTGGGTGGTGGCTTTCTCTCCAGCTCAGGTTCGGTTTTTGAATGATTTGTAGGTATTTGAGCTCAAGAACATGGTCTGAAACAACTCCCCTCTCTGGGTCTGCGGTTGCTGCGGTGACAACTCGGCATTGAGCTTTTTCCAAACAATATAGTAGGAAGTTTTACTCTTTACAGCCAGATGATTACTGCTGAATTTATTTAATCTCTGCCTTAATGGCCAACGCTTTATTTGATTTATTTAATTTCTTTTACACATTAAAGATACATGTTAAACGTGGTCACCACGAACCAGCGCTGTTTTTCTGCAGAGGACCAGTACCTACTCCCAGGGCAGTCAGTGAGGGTAGAATTTGTCTCTTTAAAGATTCAATATCCGCATTATAGACATCCAATTCCAGGCAACTTTTCTAGAGCTCTTCAGTAGTCATTGGAAAGAAACTGTCATTTTTAGCGTGATTCATGGGGTTATTTTAAGCATCTGCTTTAGTATGGGAAGAGTCATATCCTAAACGTGCCTGCTCTTTTCCGTTGGCTGTGAATTAGCTTTTGCTCGCAGGGAAAATGCAGGTGGACAGCTCTAGCTGGGAGCTGCACGCCAGCCTGAGGGTCTCTGTAGGTGTGCACATACAACCATTTAAATCACATTTCAGGGTGTAGCTTCAATGCAAACCCTGCGACTCGCATTTCCTGCATAGTGGTCTTCCAGTTTGCTAGAATATTGGCACTGTTTGTAAACAACAGGTATGTATTTAAGCCAGCCCAAGTGTGCTGTATTCTTTTGCTCCATTAAAATAAATTTTTATTATTCATATAATTACAACCTTTCAGCAGGAGCTCGCAGCAGAAATAGCACTTTGACAGGTGCCTACCTGCCTGTGAAATATTGTTCGCTTCCTCATCAACTTTTGAAGCAGGTATTTAGCTGTTTAAATTTGTCAGCTAGCAGTCGATTTCTCCAAACTGACATAAACACTAACAATACTTGGTTTGGGGCATTTGGTAAATATACCTATATATCTGGTAAAACAAAAAAAAAAAAAAAAAGATTTTATATCTTCGGTGAAACCTCTGTGCAGTGTAGGTGCAATGGTGACTCTACAGGGCTGTGTCAGTACGAGAGGGATTTTTTTTATTAATCACGTGAAGTTTTTGTTCTTACTCAAGCATATGTAACTATTTTCAGTCTTACTGTGTAAATGCCATGTGCTCTTCACCTTGGTATTTACACGTTTGTAGTAATTTAAAAAAATAATTTCAAAAATCTACTATTACTAAAGTCCTGCAGAAAGAGAAGAAACCGACACAGCCCTGCAGAGTGCTGAGATTCGGAAGCGTAACAGAAATTTATTTTAAACCATTTAATAGTTTTAATACTAATTATTACTAACTGACCATTTCCTTTCTGTGTACTTATTGATTAAGTCTGGAAAGCATCTTAAATGCACAGATTTATTTTTAGGTAGTTGCCCAATTCAGTCATAACTTGTGGTAGAGGCAGTTCAGGTTTGCGCCCAGGGGAGGAGTGGTGTGATGTCTCCTGCATTTTGGAAAAGGTTCCTCCTCCACGTTGCAAGAGTGCTTTTAAAGGGGTTTTTCAGCAATGCTGCATTGTCACCGCCTGATTGCCATCTTCCCTGTTTGTATCTTTGCCCTAATGAAAGACTTAAAAAGTATGTAAGCTCTGAAGAATTAAAACAACTATTTGAGGTTTATTTTGCCTAAGTTTTTGTTAGATTTCATTTGGAAACCTTTAGATTCAACTGACGTGCACCATCACTTGAGATGGTCGTTGTCAGTGCTGTAGTGTCCTTCCTCAGTTTCAGACACGTGTTGCACGAATCGAAGGACGTGAGCATGGCTTTATCTCATTTTTTTAATTATGTATTGAAAAGATATAAGACATTCAGAAAAGATATTTGAAGACACAGCTTGCTGGAAATTCAGGGTAGTCAGAGGCCACATCTGTTCCAGGCCTCTGGAAGAAAGCCGTCCGTCTCGGCAGCGTTTTGTCCCCTGCTGACGGATGCAGAGGGAAATGCTAAAGGGGCTTGTGAGGAGCACTGAGGGCAGCAAAGTTTGTTCTGCCTGCAAACCTGACAGACCATTTGGAGATCCTTATTACATTTTCCTGCATCATTACCCGGACAAGCATAAACAGCGTTGCTGTAGCAGGGTGGAGCGGCACAAAATCATCACCGGCTACGCCTCGGCAAACCCCTTCATTACACCCACAACTGCTAGATTTTGGTAGTGAAAGGAGTACGTTCAGTCTCGCTGCTCCTAGCTTTGCCGTATCATATATGAAAAGCTAATATTTGGGTTCTTCTGAAAACATTTTAACAGGAGAATCATTGAGAAGAAAATATATCGTAATAATGCCAAGAACACGCACGTGCAGGGGGATTTATGATCTCAGGGTGCTGCTGTGTTTCTGGAGATGGCTTGCGCTCTTGCACGCATCTTTGTGTCGTCTGTCCTTGCGCTCTCCCCGTTTGCAGCAGCATTCAGCTCATGCTAAGCCCTGCTTTGCATGCACAACCGCATCGCACGCCACAATCAATCACCGTTAGCCTTTTCCATTATTTCCCGGTGTTTGAATTATACATGGGGAGATGTAGGAAGAAAAAGGAGCAGGAACAAAAGGAGGCTTTCTGTTCTCAAGTGAAGCTTTCTTAAAAACCCTATCCATAATCTGTAACAACCCATTAAGGTAAAGAAGCTGGTCATAAACAAGCAAAAACTGGCTCTTCCTCGTGCTGTAATATCTTTCTAACAGTGGCAGTTCCCAAGTTTCGGCAATATCGGTCCGTTTTGCTCCCTCAGTGTGCATCTTTTCCAGGCAGCTCTAGGATCAAGGGCTGCAGCCGCTGTCTTCAGGCGCTGGGGTGTATCTCTGGAAAGGTGCCAGTTGGATTTGCTGGTCTCGTACCAAAGGTCCCTCCCAACCGTGCTGGTTTCACTCAGGGTGATTTCTGAGGTGGCAGCTCTGCCCCCAAAAAATGGACATTCAGCAGATGTGGAGATTTTGCATTTGCAAAGTATGGTTTGATACAGAAAACTGGAAGATACAACCAGAAAATGTAGAAGGTAAAAAGTACGGTCCAAGGTGACTTTTGGCTGGGTGTTGGAAGATGATTAGTCCCTGAGTTTGATTAACCTGAAAAGGGGAAAAGTCACCAGCTTGATTTAAGCTGCCACCCTTGCTCAGGCCAGCCAGCCTCAATTTACAGCTCAGTAAAATCTGCATCAGCAAATTTTGTGTGTTGGACAGTGGAGGGGATGGGGACAGAGTGAGGATCTTGAATTAAATCACAAAAATCCTTAACTGTGTGTAATTCTGATGCGTTATCACTCCTTATCCCTTTTTTTCCTTCCTCCTCTTGCTCCCGCCCTTCTGCCACCTTGGGCACTGAATAAATAACTCTTAAATACCTCCGTGCTGAGCAGCTCTGCCTGTATACTAATACGTTCTTATTTGTTCAGGAGTTCAGGTGAGCGATCTGTCATGCGAGTGCCTCAGGGCCAGCTGGAGAGCGCGGCAGATATTTACAGTGGTCGTCCATGAAATTAGCTGCAACCTGATAGACGGTCCTGCCGCCGATGGGTGTTAGACCTTCGTAAAACCTGACCCCAGGAGCCGAGGGATAATGCAGCCGGAGTAAAAACCATTTGTTGGATACAATTGCCAGCCGCAACGGGGATTTTTGAACAGCCCTGTTTAGGCTGAGTGGTGCGGAGACGCGTGCAGCATCTGTAAGCTAGCCGTTAGTTATGCTGTTTGTGAAGGATTTGCTAATTATATGTCTTGAGATCAGTTTAGTGCCTACCCACTGACACCTTATTTATAGCTGCTGCTTTAAGTCTGGTATTTATGGCTCAGGCACCTCAGAAAAGTGCAGGTCAGCTCCTGGGGTTCAAATGAAATTTTGCAGCCTTGATCCTTTAGGCAGGACCGGGATGAAGCCAGAGATGTCACAGGACTCAGCACAAATTGGATGCTTTTAATTATTTTGGTCGGGTTCTTTTTTTCCAAGTGGGATTTTCATTTTGCTCCTACTTTTTCCATGTCATTACCAGCCTCATTACAGTTGAATGTCGCTAATAAAAGCCTGTTGAGCATCCAGCACAACATTTGCTAACTAGATAAGGTCAGCCGTGCTCTTACATGGGCTCGTGGGGCAGCGTGTGGAGCAGCGGCATTGCTGACCTTACTGCTGATGCTTAAAATCACCCAGCGTCGGCTGTTCCTGCACTGCCACCGGCAAACTTCTGCTTGGCTTAAAACACAGGGTGGTTCCTGCAGCCTCAAAGCCAGTTAGAGTCATAAACGTAACATTTTTAATATCTTTGGCACTGTGATTGTGGGGGGGCTTACTTTTCTGAAATTGCTAATAGGGTGGAATCCCTTTTCGTGTGTGATCAGTTCTGCAGGCTGTGTTTTACATTGAAATTTGGTATATTTCCGTAATGGGAAATGCAATACCGTAGAAGATTTCTAATGGATCCGTAGAAGATCTGCCCTACAGATCACAGAACTTGGGACAAATCTTAACAAAGCAGACTGTGCATGTCTTGCTGTAAAACTTTTAGTAGCTTTTATTTGGTTTTAAACTTTTATCCACCTCTTAGGAAAGTTAAGGTATTGTTATTTTGAGGGAATACGCTTAATTTTCCCAATGAAAAATGTACAGCTTCTTCCTGAAAGCCCTAGGTTCATGTGAGCAGCTTCTGTTAACAGAGGTGGGTGTTTTGCTGGGCTTGGAAGGGTCGTGGTATCCTTTGGCTCCTCTTCTGCCAGCTGTTTGACGCAGCAGAGATCCCACCGCTTCCTTCTGAGGTTGCTCAGCGCAGATGCCAAGCAAAACAAACCGCAGGTAGTTACTGCCGCGGGCCAGGTCTCCTAGGGATGCCCCCAGTTCAAAGAAATTGCCCCCAAATTTTAGTTCTGCTGTAGAGCTCTAGGAATTGGGGAAAACCTGTTCAACAACAGATTGGGGAGAAAAAGGAATTAGGTGCAAATCCTATTTGAAAGCAATAACTTTTGTTTTTCAGTTGAAACAACCTGTGCTTTTTAGCAAGGGAATGCTACGCGCTGGCTTTCATTTGAGCTGGGGCTGCGCTGCGTCTGCTCTGCCTGACGTCTCTAAACCTCACACTAAGCTGGACCCTTGCTTCTCGTTGCTTGGCTTATGTAGCAGCCGGTTAGAGCTACTGTAGGAATCTGGTTTGAAATACCAGTAGCAGGATCCCTATCTGTATGTACACGACATTGCGTGATCATCTACGGTCATTTCACTTTCCAGTGCTTCAGGAGCTCTTGCAATCAGAAGAATTCACACTTTGCAGCTTGTCGGCAAACGCTCGTGTTGCACTGACCACACAGACCTTGTTTCAGATCCTGAGTAACAGCGGCTCACAAGGAAGCGTCAGCAAGAGATTTCTTTTCCTCTCGTGCACAGACCTTAGCCTAGGCATTTTTCCTTGTCACCTCCCTGCAAGGCTGCACGGGAGGTTTAAGTGCTGCAGAACGCCCGAGCCCATCCATAAAGGATATTGCACACGTGCAATATATTCCTACTTCTAGCGTATTAAACGGTTGAGTGTGGTGTTCATGTGTAACTAAATACAGGAGCAATGCCAAGAAATCAACTTCTGAACCGAAACGAAGATTCCTTTTGTATTAAGATTATTTTTCATAAGGACAAGAAATTAATCGTGTGGTGCTACGATGGCGCGAAGGTGGGAGCGCTCCCCGTTTCCGTGGGGGTATTGATGAGGCAATGTCAGAGCAGTCTGGAAGATGGAGAGGCTGCCCAAAAGCGTTTCCGTTTTTCAGTAATTAACTTTTGTTACCTGACGCACAAAACTTCCTTCCAGCTCTCGTTTTCCTACCTGTGTGTTTTTTACACAGCTGAGTCGGAACATCTACATGAATCTGTTAGTCTGTAAGTATATCCCCAATGTGATGAATGCAGTATCATTAATGGTAAACAGGATTGAGTTATGTATACAGGATTAGACATTGATTAGACAGGAAAATAGGGTCTATCTAAATAGAAATACAATATGGTTCTCTGTTTCAGATATAAAATCTTAACATTGTACTGCATACAGCCAGGTAGGAATTGTTTCATGGTGGAAATTAAGCTACAATCTTATAAAGCTTTGAAGTAATTTGTATGTATTCCTAAGAATCTGATGTTTCTTTTAATCTTCTTTAAAAGAAGGAGCTCTTAATTTCAGAGGGGAAAAAATTTATGTTGAGATGATTAAGGAATTATTAGACCTTGAATTTTCAGAATGGTTATTTTTAGTTTCATGCCGTACAGAACTGACTTTGCAGAAGTTGAACTGAAAGAAAGGGCAGGTGCAGCTCCTTTGTAGGAAACCCCGGCACTGAGGGGACACGGGGACAAATGCGTGTGTCATATATAGGCTCTTCAGTCCCGTACACCTTGCAAGGCATTTGAGGAAAAGGAGGTGGGTACTTTAAAAATGCATGTGGATTTCTGAAAGGTCTTGTGAGTGATCAGAAGTTTATTCCATTCACAGGCAGTTAGCCCGGTAATTTGCCAAAACTGTCTATTTTGGAGATTAGACTAGCATTTTCTCTAATCTGCATAGCTTCTGCTAAAAGAAATTGTGTACCTGTTTAAACATTTCAGTAACCTATAAAGTGCTAATGAGCACAATTAGCTTGGCCTTTCACAAAATCTTTGACGAAGGTTGGATATCATTAGAGAAGCCGAAAATGCCCATGAGAAATGGCACCTTGGATTAGAAACCAGCCAAGGAGGAGGCGCGCAGGTCATTGTGATCCAGCAAAAAGTCCATCCCAGCAAAAGGTTTTACAGCGATGCCACCCCAATTGCAGGTTCTTGGGATCCTGTTTGTTTGGAGAACTGTTGTTTTCGGTACTTGCTTTGTCCCTGCTTTTCCGTGGAGACACGGTGGTTTGGGGAGCATCAGAGCAAGGAAAGGGCTCCAGCCCCTGCAGTTCCCACAGTTCCTCTCACTGCTGTAACACAAATGAAACGTGAATGTCCGCTGCTCGGTTTTATCGTTGCTTATCTTATAGATAAGCAGTGGATAATTAGATTTATTTTTATGACTTTGGACTAGAATTGGTGGGTCGCTTGGAGGGCATGCGGAGGCGGCGTTTCATGATCTTGATGGTCTCGCACCACTTTTTATCCATATTCCTGGCGACTGGGAGGCAGGAATTCTCTTACCCTCCCTCATATACTTACTTATGGTATTTTTCTCAGTCTTGCCTATTCCACAGGCTATAATCAAAGTTTTATTTGCATTGCCTGAGGGGTATGTGCAGAGCATGTAAAATAGAAATTCAGGAGACACATGGCTGGTCTCGACAGGAGGAGCTGAGGCAGATGGGCACAGAGGACAGCTATATTAATGATAAAATCGTCACAGATCTGCCCTGAAAACTACTGCAGTCTTATTGTTTAGGATTTAAAGTCCCTGTAAGGCAAGTGGAAACGCACGGTCTATAATTGAGAAAGAAGCTGCATACAGTGTGAGTCACTAGTGCAGAGTAAATATTTTTTTTTATCCCGTTTTTTTGCACTGTTCTGAGTAATTCTGTTTCTTTCTGAAGGCTATTGAAGCTCAAAAATACTAATTCTTGCTTAATTATTGTGTGAATTCAAGCTTGAGCCCTGTTGAAAAAAAGATGGGAAGGGGTTTTTTGAGTTGATTTCGTTCAGTTTTTTAATCAGTCCAGCCAAATAAGTACCAAATTTCTTGACCTGCAGTCGCTCTGAATGCTTTTTCGCTCAAAGGGTATGGTAGAGCTCTACTCTGCGGCTCTCAGGCGTCACAGGAGTGCTGATGTACACCATCAGTTTGTGAAAGGGGGGTCTGGACTGAGCAAAAAGCAGTTGTGAGGGTTGATTTAACACAGCTCCCATCTGACTTGGAGGCACCGCTAAGGCAGGACTGGTCAGAGCTGTTATTCCCTTGTCAGTTCTTTCTAATTAAGGTTACTGGGGATCTTTTTTTCCTGCAGTTTCACAGTGGTCCCAGCTGGCGCAGCCCCCCTCCTCTTTCTGCAGAGCATCTCAAAGGCTGCGCATCCTTTGCCTGCGAAGCTTTGTGCGCTTCCAGCCACTGCCGTGTCGTTGTCTGGTCTCTCTGCATGTCTCTCAGTCTCGCTTTAAAAATTAATATTGATTACATTTGGGTTTTTTTCCTTCTTGTCGCTTTGCTTTGTTCCATGATTTCTCGTGAAGGAGGGATGGGCAAAAGTTCAGGGTTGAAGAGAGCGATGAGGAGGAAGAGGAAGGGAAGAGGTTACATGTGCTGATGGCCCAAAACCGGCGGGCCATGAGAGACTTGGAAAGCAGAAGGAAATCTCAGGAAAGAGGTAGAAAAGAGGGGATTTGGTGAGCACCTGGTGCGACTAACTGCACTGCTGCTCATGGAGTAGGGTGAAATGAGGGCGGGGGGGGAATTTCCACCAACGTGGGCCATCCAGAGCTCTGGTCCTCATCCCGAGCTGCCCCGCCAACGGGGAGTTGGAGCCAGGCGTCTGCAGGATTTTTTGACACCACACACGAAGCACGAGATCTCCAGGGGCCACAGGGTGAGCTGGATCGTGCCTGGGCTCTCTGATGCCTTTTAATGTATTATTCAGGTCTTGTTTGCACTCTGGTGACTTTTCCTCCTTTCGATAAAGCTGTTATCTAAAAACCAGTAGAGCCGGTGCAGCCTTGACTTTTACAAGGTGCCTTGTCTGATACTAAAATACAACACCAATAATCTTACCTGACTGGAAAAAAAAAGGCAAACAAAAAATACCCCTATCTCTGCAGCCAGTATAGTACAGGTTTTAAATTTTCTGGTGATTTTCTTTGTAAACTGCTCAGCAGGGTATTATTCAGGCAGCTGTGTCGAGGGACTAATATAACATGTGTTCTCAATTTTGGACCCTTTATGTTGGGAATTTTCCATTGTGCAATTGCATTAAATCTGAGGCAGCGGACAAGAGCACGATGTTTTCTAACTCTACACAAGGTTAAATGACTGAAATAAAAATAGATGGAAAAGAAAACAAAGTAAAATAAGTTGGCTTTCTCATGTGATGGCAGGCAGTAGCGTGAGGTCGGGGCTTAACGATAGCCCAGCCATCACTCAGGGACCGTGAAACAACTGATCCTTCCTAAATCACTTTGGAAATTATCTTCTGGTTCAGACATTCGTCCTTTTTCGTTCACACAGATCACATAACCAGGAAGACTGTGTTCAAAGTTATCATTTTTATATAAATTGTGGTAATAATGACTGTATTTGTGAAGCATTTTACTTTCTAAATGCCAGGACTGTAGGATGTTATTTGCAGTATTTTCCTTACTAGGAAATGTATGAGTTACTACTGCGTGTAGGAAAAACACATGCTGTGCTGCTGTCGCAGGAAGGGGGAAGGCAATCTGCGGAGCAGTAGGGTGGTCTTGCACACAGGAGAGGCGACTAATTTACAAATGCAAATGTCAGGCCCAGACGGCAGCTCGAGGTAAAGCCGGAGCTTTGATCTTCAGAGAGAAGCATCAGCTGGGCGGTGGATCATGGAGCCTTGCAGCCTCGTGTGCGGCGCGTGGGTCTCTCCTGCAGCACGTCAGGATCCTTCTGGAGTTGATTTTGGCTCTATTGAATGGGGCTTTCACTTTTGCTCCAGTTTTACATCTCAATCGGTTTTGTTTTCAGCCCAAATTGCAAAGGTGGCTGTTCTTTTTCTCTCTGAAATTTAGATGAAATGTCAGATCAGCGTCAGCAGGTACCAGCCCTCTAGTCTCTTGATTGTCAGCACGATGCTGCTTGAACATTTGTTAAGGAAAGTTTCATAAATAAAAGCAAGCGAGGGTGCCATTTATTGCTGTCATTTTTATTAAAGCAGACCTTTATGCATTCGCAGTGTTCCTAGCTTTTGTTCCGGTAGAGAACGAGGTGACCTCAAATGCTAAATCCCATTTTGTTCTGCTCAAATGACCAGCTGCACCCCACTACAGTAGTCTGTACCCTCATTATTATTATTTTGTTGTCTTTGTGTTTTGGCTACTGGTATTTTCCTTACCAAGTCCTCTTGGGGCTAGAGAGGGTCTTTTCACCAGGGTGTAAGCCCGTCACCTACATCGGAACAGGGTGGGCATCCGCCCGGCAGGCGCCCGTTCCAGCATGGGCTTCTGCACCCCCTCCGGTGCAATCCTGGTTAGCCTGCAGAGGAGGGGTGTCTTGAGCAGGCAGCTCATTTTGCTCGGGATGCTGGAGGAGGGGTTCCTCTCCTGTCCCGTTGTTAGGCGAGCCATTGAGTTGTGCAGTTAGCAGGGGTTTTTTGCAACAAATGGGAAAGTAGATCCTTTTAGGTCTGCAATGTGTCAGTCAATTGCAAAAAGTAATATATATATATATATATAGGTGCCTGTGTTGTGAAAAAATAGCTCTAGTTTAGAGCTGTGCAAGACAGACCAGTAAGTTAAAAATAAATCTTCGGAACACGGTGCATCTAAACACAACTTGTTTATTACTGGCTATTTTATTTATACCAGTCATGGGATATTCAACTACTGACATGGGAACAGCAAAACCTAGTTTTACCTCTGGATTTGGACAGCGACACGACAAGCGGCAGCTATGAGAATTTAGCTTTAAGACCACAGAACACAGACTTAAACCCTAATACAGCTCCCCAGGAGCAAACCCGGGGTCAGGATGCGCTGATGGTCTAAAG
Source organism: Aramus guarauna (assembly GCA_013400195.1). Lineage (NCBI taxonomy): Eukaryota > Metazoa > Chordata > Aves > Gruiformes > Aramidae > Aramus > Aramus guarauna. The sequence goes on from VXBL01003291.1 coordinate 1,150,370, forward strand.
TTGCGCCAGGGCAGGTCTAGGTTAGACATCAGGAAAAATTTCTTCACAGAAAGGGTTGTCAGGCTCTGGAATGGGCTGCCCAGGAAGGTGGTTGAGTCCCCGTCCCTGGACGTATTTAAAAGAAGGATAGATGAGGTACTTGAGGACATGGTTTAGCGGTGGGATGGCAAGGTCAGGTTAGTGGTTGGACTTGATGATCTTAAAGGTCTTTTCCAACCGAGATGATTCTATGATTCTATGATGGTGGGCAGCGCTGGAATGTCCCATTGCCACCTTTTTCATTAAAACTGCATCTTTGTCTGATTAAAACGTGCAAGCAGAGATGCGTCACTTTGTAACACTCCTGTTGGTTGAGTTTCATCGCTTCTTCAGAGCACCCCAGCTGTGGCTGCACCTTTTTTTTTTTTTTAATGAATAATCAGATGTAAATTAACAACAGAGGTGAAAACCCAACCATGTGCTTCTCTGGTCTACCTAAAAGGAAAAGAAAGCAGCCATTAAGATAATTGTATTTACTGTTGAAGGATACTAGAGTACCTTTCAAAAATTTTAGCAGCACTATGTAATCTAAACTGAGTGCCAGGCACGTTCTCCTTTCATGTTTGTTAGTGTTTAGCTAAAAGCTTAATTGTCGTCTTTCTATTTGAAAATACGAATGAAACTGTGGCATCTGGTCCAAAGCCTGTGCAAGGAATATTTGTAATAGATGGAGTTTTTATGAATACAGCTCGCACTAGCTGGAAGGGGAAAATCTAGAAAATGCATGGTCTTAATGGGGTCTGCTCTGCTCAACATTCATTCCACTCTGCATCAGTAAAGGAAAGGAAATGAGGAAAATAAAAACTGTAGTGTTTGCACTTGACAAACAGCCAATTTTTCCAATATTTTCCTGCCACTATGCCTGTGGATATGGTGCTCAATGACTAATTACCTTTTCTGTGTATTTAAAGGTTAAAGAAATTAAAAATGTAAAATCTTTTCCTCTTTTCAATAAAAAACCAAAAAACCCCGACCTCGGGTCTTGAGGAGATGAGAGGAGAGAGCTCTGTTTTATTCATGCACGGTCCAGTGCAGCAGCTTCAGTGCACGGAAGCAGCGAGTGGGCGCTGGGGCTAATTTGTACTTTTATTACTTTCCTCGGCCTTTCAGAAAAGCCACCTCTCCCTGCCATTAGTAATAGGAAGAACATTTTCCTGCTAATCATTTTTTTCCTACCTGAACAGAAGAGAGACAAGTTGAAGATCTTCAGCTTTGCCATCACTCATCTTGCTGCCATCCTGTGCAGGAGCAAAGCAGAGTGATGCCCAGAGAAGTCCTCGTGCCAGGCAGGCACTCCTGTGAATGCGACCTAAAAATTTGCTCAGATAGCTGCAATGTGAGGTAGCGTGAGTGGGGAACAACTCCGTAATCCCAGCCGACGAGAGAGGAAAGCTAATAGACTTCAGTAGCATTAGGAAAAAGCTGCCAGATACGATTACCGTGTAGTTCACAGCAGTGACGGAGTACAAGCTGCTGCAGTTAGGTACAAGTACAGCTGCTGGTCCGTATGGCCACAGGCAGCAACTGGAGAAAACTCGCAGTATAATTGCAAAGATATATATATATATATGTGTGTGTGTATCTCTGTGTGTATATATATCCCCCTGATATATTTGGTTTGTTTCCCATTCCCTTCTATTTTGTCCAGGTACAACTTGTTTGATCGCACTGTTGTCAGATAAAGAACTCACAGTGGCCAACGTTGGTGATTCGCGAGGGGTCTTGTGTGACAAGGATGGGAATGCTATCCCTTTGTCGCACGATCACAAGCCCTACCAGCTGAAAGAGAGGAAGAGGATTAAAAGAGCTGGTGAGTTGTAACATTTTTGCTCTGGATTGAAGGTTTATCTTTTTCTTCTCTACTCTGTCAATAATATAGACTTTTCCCCTGAGAGAGACTGAAAAGTACTAGACTGAGGCATCAGCAGATAAAATCCTCCATTATTAATACAGCACTTTTCAGTGGGATGTCATGGTGCAGACAGAGAAATGGAAGCAGATTGACCTACGCCTTAATGAGCCAGTGTCAGAGTGAGAAGCGCAGCCTTCATCTTCAACAGCCAGTTGTCCATCCCGGCCAGTTCCCTCGTGATCTCTGCAGGGAGCAAATTAATAAACAGGAGCAGCAGCATTACAAGCTTCTTCACACCAAACCGTATCAGCAGCCTTTATGTGAGAGGCCGGCCCTGAAGCTGAGTGAGGTTTAGTTCCTAAAATAAGCAGAGCATGACTCTAATTCATCAAAGCTATTTTTTGTTCCTGTATAGTGACAGCTAATGAGCACAAACATGTAAATTGTAGCAGGAGTGTAAGGAAAGAATGTAAGAAACAGAAACCTTTCTGCAATAAATCTTTCTAGCTTTCCTCACTTGTCAGTTTAGTAACCTCCTGGGCTAGAAGTTGCATTTGGATTATCAAGTGTAATAGCCACTTCTCCATGAATTTGTCAAAGTCTCTTTTGAACCCATTTCTGGTTTGGCTCCCGCAGCAGCCTGCAGCAGCAAATTATTTGCTGAAGAAAAAAGTTCCTGTTGTTTGTGTTAACCCTACCAATGAGTGCTGCCTCCAGAGACGCATTGCCTCTCTGCCTCCATGTCTTCGTCTGTAAAGTGGAAATAACAAGTTTTTCCCTGGGCGTAAAACATTTTTAAAACCTACAGGTTATCAATAGCTCACACAGACAGAAATGCCCGTGTGTGTGCAATGTGCGCTTTCCCCTCAGTGTCCTTTTATCGTCGAGGAGGTGTAGGAGCAGCAGGGATCCTTCTGCTGCTGGGCAGAGAGCTGAGGCCACATACGTTCCCCAAAGGGGAAGAAAACTTATACAGAACCTAAGAAGAAGGAATAGGAAAATGTTGGGCTCAACTTTGCTTCAACTCTATTCTCGGGGGATGTATCAACAAAATCTGGAGATTTTTCTGTAAAATTGCTTCCCTCTTAGCAAAGTCCACGGCCTGCATGCAATTGTTCACTTAGAGAAGGCCTTCACTTAGGAGAAAAAAGATAATTTGATTATTTCATTTGTCTAGAAGTGAGGCTTTATAACACAGCAACATGTAAAATTAACCTGGATTTTTGCAGGAATCTCCAGCTTGGGGAGAAATTATTTTAATAGGTAGATGTTATAACTATCTGCAGCTAAACAAGAAATATTCTACCTAGGCTAGTGACTTAACGAGTTCACTTCTCTGTTACCTGTTGCCTCATTGTATTATCATGATCGATATGGCCTCGTAGTGCTGTTAAAAACGTATGATCCAGTTTATACAACCGCAGGATACTTCTATATTTTGGAACATCTCTTCTTTACATACAGTAAATGTAAAACTGAAGCAAAGTGCCCAACTGAATTATCAAGCCTACATCGCTACTGTGACAAAAGTACCTGACTGTTTTTCCACCAGTTAGATACTTTCTTCTCTTGTAGAACTGAAGAAAGCGACAATAACCACATCATTACAGTACAATTTGGGTTTCCAGCTTTACATTGCACCATCAAGCTGCACTGTCCACTGCCCTGTAGGTAGTTATAAAATGACTGCACGTTTGTGTTAGGAGGATGAGATTTCATTTAAAAGTGAAATCTAGTGGCCACGGTTGAGAAAGTACCCTTCAGACCTCATTCTGATATAAATCAATTTGAGGCAGCCTGAAACAGCAGCTCAAAGAAAAGCGTGAGTTGCCCTGTGCGTTTCAGCAGGGCATCAACATTGGGATGACAAGTCTAAACTCTGCCGTCATTTTTTGCCGCCATGGTGGACGTTAAGGAGGCTCACTGCTTGCTGCTGCCAGCGGTCGGTGGATGGGGAATGAATCCAGTCCCTCTCCTTTTCCCCCTCCCAGCAACTGTGCACAAAGTCTTAGTCAACCCACAACCTTAAAAAAAATTCCCATTTATTGGTCTGACATGACTTGAGCTGCTCTCGCGCTGGAGCCGACACTCAGGTTTCCGCGGGGAGTTCCTGCAGCGCAGCGAGAGGTGACTGGTACCCAACCTCGCAGCCAAATGCCAAACGGAAAGGCAGCAGCTAAGAGAACAGGGCAGGGCCCTCCGTTTTGAGCTGAGGGGGCATCACCTGCTCCGTGGTGTGGCTGGTCACGGTCTGCAGGCCCTGGGTCAAGCCTGGCTGCTACTTTCACCAGAGGCCGGCTGATGCACGCTCGCAAGTGCTGCGACGCCGCTCGTCTTGCAGCTGAATGACAGCGGGGTCCCACCGCTCTGACCCGTTCCTACGAGGTCGGGGACTGCGTGTCCTGCGACAGAGACATGCTGGTTTCCTCAGAAAACACAAGGAATCTCCTTCTTACATACATTCGCTTGCGCGATGTATAGAGTATCAGCGTAAGACAGCGGCCTTGAAACAACCGTGGGTTTGGCTTGTGAAGAAACACTCCGTCACAGAGCCACAAGGTGACTGTCTCTGATAGAAATTTCAGTCATTCACCTTGAACATAATCCTGAGCTCAGCTCTCGCTAACATGCAAAATGTTTGTGCGGTTGCCAAAAAAGTTTCTATTTTTTTAATGCCTTTTCTTCTCCAGTGGCAGCCGGCACTGCAGAATGTTTGCTTTTCCATGTATGCTGTATGGATGGCTTTGTAAAGAAAATATTAGAAGTGCCAACAGGCACTTCAGCAAACCGCAGGAATCCAGCTGGTGCCATAGGCAGTTCCAGGCGCCACGTGAGAGTGGCACCGAAAACTCACTTTGTACACGTAAGCACAACCTGCAAAGCGTGGAATAAGCCGCTGCAGCGCGTCAGCAGCAGCAGCCACCTCCTCTGCCGGCGCAGGAAGGGGTGCAGGCTTTGCTGTCCTCTAATTGTGTGTAAAACATCTCCTTAAAACTGCCTCTTCTGAAGGGCATTTTGCCTCCCCTGTCATTCCAACACATACGCATGATTACAGTCCAGTTACTACAGTGCTGATCGCTTATGAAAAAACCCTGGGCTGCTGAGTGGGTGCTGTGTAACGCTCAACCCCCAAAACCTGCAGCAGCAGCCGGACGAGGTTCGTTTGAGTGCACAGCTCGGGAGGAGCTGCAGGAGGCTCACGAGTCCTTTTTTTTTGTCCATGGAAGGAAACATCTTCATAGCGGAGACTTCATAGAAGTATTCGTGAATCACTCAGCTAAAAAGTTTTGTTTCTGCTGGTTTTTACACAAAGCTAGTCTCAAGCTTTAAACAACAGTGAATCATTAAAGGAAATGCAGTTTCATCTGAAAGCAGAAGGAATTTAGAGATGAGATCAGCCAGCCAGGAATGGAAATGCTATCTTCAGATTTGGGTGACTAGGGGACTGCCAAACAGCGTGTAGGCTTAAGCGCAGAGCTGAAGACATTCCGATAACTACAAAGAACAATGACATTTATAAGAACACCAAAGCAGACAGCTTGCAGACATAAAAGACGACAGTTCACCTTATTTTGTTGTACGTTTTAATGTTCCATGTTTGCAAATAACGTGTCCTCAGGTGACTTTTCATTCACGTTCAGATGACGGGAATACAGCTATGAAACAGAGCCGACAGCGGCCCACGGGTGCGTGCACAGGAGTTGAAGGTGCCTCAGTTTTACTCTCTGACCCTGACCACTGTGTAGTTCCCTCCCAGGCTGGGTAGCAGCCAGGTGCTGGCGCTGTCAGAGTCACCGGTTTCAGTGCAAAACATATCTCGCTACAAGCAACCCCTCAAGCAAATATTTTCCCCTAGAAGTAGTCTTAATCTTGGTGATGGTAAAATCAGTCAGTCAGGTCCCACATTGCATCTTTCTGACTTGAAACGTAATTTTATGATCAGTTTGTTCAAAACCATTTTTTGAGGTTTATCCAAAACAGTTTTTTGGTTCTTTTTGACACAGCTCATTCGAGGCAGTTTGGTACAAGCCTCTGTAAATGTTTTTGCACTTGATTCTTTGCTTATGCCTTAAAAGCGAGATGTGAGTCCTACTGCAGGGTGTTCTCAGTGTTGTTTCCTTCCTAGATCTCCTGAAATGGGGCAAATGAGAACTACACAGACAAAGGAGGTGTTTACTAACACAGGAATATAAAGATTTGCTTTCCATATTTTGCCTTAACATTGCCGCGAGGCTTTCTGAACAGAAAGTTGTGTAGTGCAGGAATAGCTGCGTTCAGTAAGTCATCAGTCTCTCGGGGGGAGTAGAGAGCGTGAAGCTGCTTTGTTTGAAAGCAGAGCCAGTCCCGACGTCTCCGCTTCGGCTGTTTCTACAGCACCAGCAGCCACAATCCAGCTCTTCCCTGGGGCACTCCGAGATTTACTTAAGGCGTCTCCTGCTTTTTGAGATACGTAACATCTGTATATCTCCGAGTGCCGCAGGATGAATTTTTGGGTGGGTCTGGCAGGAAGCCAGAGAAACGCTTTAACTTTAAAAAGAATTGCTTTAAGTGTTGGTGTTTCTCTCCAGGTGGTTTTATCAGCTTTAACGGCTCCTGGCGCGTGCAGGGGATCCTGGCCATGTCCCGCTCGTTAGGAGATTACCCTCTGAAGAACCTGAATGTTGTCATTCCCGACCCCGATATTCTTACCTTTGACCTGGACAAACTGCAGCCAGAGTTCATGATCTTGGCGTCGGATGGTCTGTGGGATGCCTTCAGCAACGAGGAAGCTGTCCGATTCATCAAGGAACGCTTGGATGAACCGCACTTCGGTGCAAAGAGTATAGTTCTACAGTCCTTTTACAGAGGATGCCCTGATAATATAACAGTGATGGTGGTGAAGTTCAGGAATAGCAGCAAAACAGAAGAACAGTAATTACCAGTGGTTCTCTGCCTCACTCTGAACTTACTACAAACTCTTACGTTTTAAACACAGTAGAAAGCTGTAGTAAATACCATTAAGATTCTACACAAAAGGAACAGATCCCTCTGGTCTTTGTTCTTTGCTTAACAAAAGGAGCAATACAACAAATACATTCTGAGCGATTATAAGAATTAAGTTTGTTCCCATGTACCTGTCTCCTGTGACCTTGCTGCTCCTTAGAAACTAACTGTAATCTTCCATTTCAGACTTTCCTTTACAAATCCCGCGTAGACTTTTCATTTGATTCCGTACCTCCCATTGCTAACAGTCAAAGGTTCGATCAGAGGCACAGCAGGGTCAGGGCAGTGCTGCTGCTTAATAGCAAGCGATAGGAACGATGCTGCTTCTCACTCGTAGGTGTGACTTCAGAACGATGCTCTCATGTCTCTCATCGCTTTTCATTTTTAATCTGCAGGGATAAGGTTGTGTGAGAAAAGGTTTGTGATTATCGGCCTGCTATTGATAGGAAGGAGGAAGAGGAGCCAACTATTAGCTTGCTACCACACAACTGACTCTCATTTTGTTTAACCCCCCCCCACCCTTAAGTAAATCCCTGCTACGCATGTGATTAGGTACGGTTACCGAATTACCTGCAGCCACATGTTTATTCAGTCTGTGCGGTACTCCAATAACATTTGTTCTGCGCCATATTGTATTCAACCAACTAATGTTAAACTCCAGCAAAATACTCTGAGGTCTGACACCTTCTATATCAAAAAATAGCTCTGCGGTGGTAGAAGAAAGTCTGTCGCTCACCAAGACTCACCCTTACGTTAGTATTTCAGGATGGACTTTTCATGTGCATGTAAAGAAAGCAATGCAAGATAAAATTAATTTCATTAGTGACTGTTCGGAAAACTAATCGAAACAGGGCATTCCTTAGAGCTACCTAGATGGAAGTCGAGCCTGTTAAAGATTTCCTTGTACCACTGCAGATTAACTTGTGGTGTTAATCCAGGGAAGACCACTTGAGAACCGTTTTTTGGTATAATGTATAAATGCCAGGCAGTATCATTGCACCGTAGAGATGGCGGCTTGTGTTAAATCTAGATAAAAATATGTTTAGATCTAACTTTCAGTATTAAATGTATTTTGGAATCTGTGTGACAGGGCAATGCATAGTAGAGGAACAGCGCCAGGGCCGGAGTTGGGGGTTGGTGTTTTGGACGGCTTACTTACTCATATTGTGTCTTATAACAACCCTTGGGATTCCCTCCCTACAAAATGTGGTCCTGGGCGATCTGCTGGAGTCTCTTGTCTTCAGGGTGATGGAGGTTGTCAGTATTTGGGTCCTGAGGTGAATCAAGGATGTAATACATTAATGTTGGCTGGTTCTTGGGTGAAGATACATTACTTAGGTAAAAAGCTGCCTGTTTCTCATCTGTAGCCCTTTCTGGGCCAGTGGCTTGCTGGTCCCTCAAATATTGGGATGTGCTGTGGTTGTGCTGAGTGGGTGCATGTCTCTGAAGACAAAAATGAAAGAGCAAAAATTCTTCTTTCTGCTCAGGAAGGAATTCCCATTTTAGTCTTGTCATTTTTGTTCCTAGGTCATCACTTCCCCAGCAAACGTCCCTCCTTTAGTTTGGTTGGATATAATTACAACTCTTAATTGGATCTGTTGCTATTACCAGTGCTATTCAAATTGTATACATACCAGGAGCAGAAGTACGGAAGTGTCCAGCATCCTGTGAAACCAGCAGGCACCCAGCCTGCATTGGTCCTTCCCGGAGGATGGAAGGCTTTGGACTTTTTAAATCTCTTGAACAGTGCATTCAGTGAATTTTAAATGCAACTTTGCAGTTAAATTGAGCAGCTAACAGGAAACGTTAGCAATTGCAGAGTGCTTCAGTTATTTTATTTTGAAAAGGTATTTGAGGTCAGAACGCTGTGAAATGAAAACCTCGTGTGATAGTTTCATGGGAGTGCTTAATCATGTACTTACAGCAGTATTGAAACTGTGCTCCAGGCAGAGCTCGTGGTGCATGTAGCGTTTGCCTTTCCTTTCCCCTTCACAGATGATGCTTCCGTCGTACTGGCTTCTCTTTGTAGGACACTGCCTGGATGTCTGTCAAACAGCTGCCCAGGGAAAAGAAGAATTAGACCCAGCAGCCCACAAACTCTAAAGCAGAGGGACACTTGTATAGCGAGACATCACTGCTAATCCTCCACAGGCATTTGAGAAGTTGGAACTGGAACAATGGTCAGCTCCAAAAAAACCGTTATAGACTTAATGCCATTGAGCGAAAAGCTCACGGCTGCCACAAAGCCTCCCGCAGCTCAGGTTCTTGAGGTTAGTGAGTGCCGCTGAGGGATGCCCAACCCTCTCCTGAGCACAGCCAGCTTGCTGGTTGCTCTGGCACTCGAGACAGAAGGAGAACGAGGTGGCAGGAATCGTACGCGTTCACAGGCTCCCGAAGCAGCCGTGAGGAAGCAGGGGGAGGGTGGCTCGCTCTGGAAGCAAGCCACGCTCGCAGGATTGAGGAAAACACATAGCGCAGTGCAATACAGAACTGTTTTGCAGACTTGTCTGGATATTTATTCCAAGATTCGTTTATTCTGTCACCCACGGGCCCAGCCAGCCAGTTACCGCATCAGCCCTATTTCAACCTTCCAGCGTCTGCAGTTGCCACAATAGTTGCTTTAGCACCTACGGTGTTCTCTGCAAGGCTCCCGCCTTTGTTGTAGCCCCTTTCCTGGCCAAAGACGGTCATGGCAACGATCACCGGTAAGGTTGTTGACTTCTGGTTTTGTTACTTTAAAAACCTAGTTACAGCTATTTGAGGTTTAAAGGTGAAGGACTAATGGAGATGACGGGCTTTGTGCAGCCTTCCACATACCTGTGCTCCCTGCTAGAGGTCTTAGAAGTTTTTAATCCAGTTCTAGACACCTGTAACTTTCCAGTCATGCTGATTTGTGCCAAACTCCATTGTGATACGTACAGCTGTTGGATGACAAGATTAAATAATGTACATAGTGCTTATGCAATCTCGGGTCTGATCCTCCACTGCCTTAATAATACATCCTACATCTGGAAAGGGTTACCAGACACTGTAGCCAGAAATATCCCTGGGAATGCTCGAGCAGTGTGGCAGAATGTGTTACAGCATCGGCGAGGCAGTACTCCCAGCACGCCGTCCTGCTTTCCCGCCTGGGCACCGCTCCAGGGAAGGGAGATGCGTGTGGGTTCCCGTGGCTTGTGCACAGCCGAGAGCTCCCTCTTGCCTTACGTGTTCATGGCCCGAGTAGCTCCGTTGCTGACATCTGGTCATCAAGTAAGCGCATCACGTGGCAGAAAACGGATAAAGTTGCTGCCAAAGAGCATCTTTCATGTGGTCCAATATGAAAAACCATCCCTTGTCATTAGTCGTCTGGTCCAGTATTTGAAAGGATTTAGGCTCTTCCCAGTGGCATTATAAACTGACAGTTTAACTTACGTAGCTCGTTTTGAAGGTACTGCCGTTTAGTTTATCGGTCTGATTGTACACTAGCAGGGTTTAGGAAAGGCTGTTGATTCGTAAAGGAAGGGGCTATAACCATCACCCCTGGTATAGCTCCAGTACCAAGGTGAGCTGTGGCCACAGCTCCATCCAGCAGCTGGCAAAAGGTTGTCCCAGTACCGCGCAGGATGGGTTAAAGTTCATAGCTGCTCTCTCAGACCATGAGAACGTGTGATGTAAAGTCCCTGTCATCCTTTGCGCAGAAGTTTGCTGCGAGGTTAATGCAGTCCCCTTCTCTCAGGCTGACTTCAGCAGTGCTGAGGCAGCGCAGGCTGCGCGTGTGCACAGCTAAGAAACGCAGAGACTCGCTGCTAAAACCGTGTGCGAAGGTCTGGCACACCGCGACCCGCCCCGCATCCCCTGCAACTCACCCCCCCGCACGCTCCTCTTCACAACACCAGCGAATGCATTTGAAACGCTTGTTTGTGGGATCCAAACGCTTGGCAGCAGCGCGGCTTACAGAGCCATCCGGCTCAGGGCAGTCCAGAATTCGTCGCTGGTCTCAGGGGCGGCAGGAGACGCTATTTTATGTCGTGCAAAACATACGGCGCTTCTTTTGTTGCGACATCCAGCACTAGTCGAGCCTGTCTCATGGGGCAGGGATGGTCACAGACGATAGTGTGAGGACAGCGTCAGCACTGTGGTCCTAAAATTTCAAAAAATACAAAATTTGAAATGAATGAGCCTGTTTTACTGAATAGAATGTTAAGATAAATATAAATAAATGTCACCTAACATGGAAGTATTGGCTACTGACTTGTGAACACAAGGTCTGTCAGTACCAAAACTACTGCTAATGGTATTACGGTATTATACCATTTACAGAAGGTAAAGTTAAAAAAAAAAAAAAAAGGTTGTGAAGTTTTTAGAATACAGAAGTTAGTACCAAAGTGCTGCATCAGCTTGAAGTAACAGCGTTTGCTACATGAACACTATCGCTGCAGCTTGGAAATAAGGGAGTTTCGTTCTTCGGCTGCCTCTAGGAATATATGACATCCTTGCTTTAAATACTACTAATGTATTTCTAATGCATCCAGTACTTATCTTACACAGAGAAACATTTAGTAAGTGAATTATACTAAAGGAAAAAAAACTCACTAGGCTTTCATTTCCTAAAGTAGGTTTTAAGGCCTCCATCCCAAAATGTGGCTGTACAAAATTGCAAGGTTAAGATTTAGAATGTTCTGCTGAAGTTTGCCAACTGCAGAGACCAGAGCTGCTGCCCCTCCGTGTTGTCAATGTCTTTATAAATTATCTTTCTAAACCTGAGGACTCGTATCTAAAAAGATACATACAATTAAGTTAATATTGATTTGAATTTTAAATCATTTTTATTTCTATAGTGCTGACTATATAAGACTTAGGTAAGCAGCTGGTTTACATGCAGTTTTCCCTTAGGTAGCTTGAAGTTGGAGGTGCCAGCTGTCCCCAGTTCTACGTGATAGTCTAGATGCTCTGTTAAGCAAAATGCGCGCAATCAACACGGTGGAAAACTGAAACCCCTTGGAAACA
>VXBL01003291.1:1162261-1192761 GCA_013400195.1 Aramus guarauna
AAAAAAAAAAAAAAAAAAAGACATCAAGAGCAATTCTTGAGGAGTTTTGAAATCCACTTTCACGAGCAGGTCAGGTCCTGTGTGTCTGGTCTGCTCAGTCTTAAGGAAGAACTCCGAATTCGTTGAGCACTAGGGAAATAAAGCACTTTTTCTGCATTTAAATAGCCACCCTTATATTCCTTTAAGCCTGTGGCGATGCATCACAGCTTCTCGGGACGCAGATGCTCAGCAATCTACTTCGTCCTGTATTCCACCAAGTTAATGAAACAAATAATCGGTTGTAACGTTCTAGGAATCGAAATGCAGGACTGTCAGACATTGCTCTCTGGGAATCCCTACCTGTATCCAGGGGCTGAGAGCAACGCAGGTGAAACCGTACTTCATCCGCACTTGCTTTAGTCTTGGCAATAACAAGAGTCTGAAGCGAAGCTGTGCGGGCCGGTGGTCGGAGACCGCTCAGCATCCCGGGGGGAGTGCACCGGGAGAGCAGCCGGCTCCAGCAGAGCCCATGGCCCTGCCACGCTCCCTCCGCTTCAGCTCCTGTTGCCGACCGGAGACTCTCACGCCAGAACTGCCAAAGTCCACCTGCGCATTTTTTATCTTCTCCTTCTGGCAGGGAAATCTTAGTTATGTTGACAAACATGAATTGCTTAGAAAACGTCCATTCTGGAGTGAATCTCTACGCTGCTCTTTGGTACAGCGGTCCTGCGTGCATAGGCTAGGTACAAAGCATAAGCTCTGGTCGGCAATGCCAGATTTAAAAAAAGTCAATTTTCATACAGTTCAAACCTATCTACCTTTAACGTGGCAAACTGTAACAATCGCGTAACTGTGAACTCCAAAGTTAACGGGAGCAGGGTCTGAAGAAACAACTTTAAAACCTGAACTGTGTGAATATTACACGGTGTGACTACAAAACCCCTTCACCTGGTATATTTGGAAGTGCTAAGAAATGATGGAGACAGATTCATTATGAAAACAAACGGCACAGTTAGAACTCTGCAAGGGCAGGTCAGAGCTTTCTAACAAAAATCCTACACAACACACAAGATAACAAAGCCGCAATGTTTAAGCAATCCATCTTGGTTAAGGACAGCTTCCATTTAGCACAACACGGCTGCCTTAGCCTAGATTAGAGCCTCTTCAGGCTTGTTTCTAATGTTTTTTCACTGGGAGCCAGAAGCATTGTTAAGATTTTTATCTTTATTGCAAGCTCGGGGCAGACTGCACTTTATTCCGAGGTGGAGAACCACCCCAGGCAGAGTGTTACTCAGCGGAGCGGCCAGGACGTCGGGCTGAGCCCCGTCCTGGTGGGGATGGACACAACAGCCACACGCCAGCGTCTCTCATGCTAAAAGAAACAAACCCATTCAGCCTGAAAAGCAACGTGCTGCGCAGCGCTTGTCAGCGGCTAGAGGAGACCAGAGCTCGGACAGATAAATCATCTCAAGAGAGGTCGCTCAGGGTAAACTTTGTCAATTTTAAGTCTTTTATAGGAGGGAAAACCAAGTCCCAAAGTCCCGTAGCAGCAGGTGAGACAAACTATATCACACGTGGTATTTCCTCGATGAGTTGCAGCCTGGCTGTAGGAAGGAATCACGTAGCCGCAGCATTTCAGAAAGACTGTACTTTAGTCCCGTGAAAGAAAGTGGCTTCAGGGTTTTTAGAAACCCAACAGACAAATAGACGGGTGTTTTGTTTGACAATTTTAGGTGTTTTTTTTACAATTTTAAGTTTCTTTAAATTGTGGACTCAACCACACATGACAAAAAACCCCACCACCAAACCCAACCGTCTGCTTTGCTCCTGTTTTCTTTCCTTCCTACCTGGAGTACTTGCACTGGGATATGGTTTACAGCTGAATGTGCAGTACACAGGAACTGCATTAAAACCTGACTAACTTAATTTAACAGAGACTGCAGAAAGCTTTACATCTCTTTCCCTACCACCTCTGTCTTAGGCAAACTGTAAACTACTTAATAAATGACCAAAATGGCACAAGCTACTCGGACAGAAATGGAGACGAATGAAAATCTGAAAAATGGGGCAAAACTCTGCCTCACCAACTCCTTCAACACACCTAACATAACATTGACACCCACCAGGAATTCAGCGTCACGTCGTTCGGTTAACCTCCTATCACTTTCTAGTTTAAATTGGGAAGAAATATAAAATTCCATTATTGTGCATCCAGGTATGTGTGAGTTACTTGAAATGCTTTGGTAGTCACTAGAAAAGGTAAGACAAAACTTAGGAAAATGGCCCAAACCGTCTCTGTCCTGTCAAATCTGAACTGACGGTAGAGAATATTGCCCCTAAATTTGCAGCATGTGCTATTTCGTGGTTTATTTTGAACTTGTTTGTTCTAAACACACACAATTTAAGCATTTTGACTTTTTAACTCTTCTGAAATAACATAAAGGCAACACAGCCTTGAAATTTTATATTGTAAAGCCCTTTTGCTTCCACCCAGCAGTAGTTTCCAAATACCTTTGGCCAATGGATTATTAGAATTATTATTAATCTTTTCAATTTGGAAGGCCCCACAATTTTTGTATCAAAATCACAAGTGCTCGGACTTCTGATTTAATACCACTTGCCTGCATGAGAAAAAGAATCCTGGGTTTGGGAAAATTCAGCCTGTGGTTTAGGCTTTGTTTTTAATACAATATCATAGGCAGATGCAATAAAATTTGGGGCCCACCACTGACTTAAATGCTTGTCTTAGTTCACAGTCATATGCTTTTTTTTTTACCTCTTGCATGGCTGCTCACACTAGAAACTTTCCTGATATTTGCTTTAAGCAGAAAATTAGCTTAGTTATGAATTCTTACAATCTTTTAAGCAATAATAAGGTCAGACTCAAGTACAAACCAGATTTGGAAATGAAGGGGTTTTAAGAAAAAAAAACAGGAGCAGGAATATTTTACAATGTAAATTTCTTGCAGAACTGATGACACTTTAGGTTACAATTTCAGGTGGCATAAACAGATCACTGTGTACAAACCTACATTTGTGAAAGCAAAAGCTTTGTAATCTATGATCAGCGTTACCATTCCGGGACACAAATATAAAAAAAAATAAATTTACCTTGCTTGGTGACAGTTGCATTTTTATTGCAGTCCTGCACAGCCATTTCTCCGCGATGCTCGGCTCTTTGTCTGCTTTATCTATCCAGATTCTGAAGATTCCATCGTCTTTCATATTTACTTTTTTTTTTTGAAGAAGCAATACAAACTGTGCTGTAGTATCAGTGTTCTTGTGACAATTTATTTCTGAACATTTAACATGGCAGGCTTATTAAAAAAAAAAAGGATTTTATTTTAAGATGTATAAACAATGGAAGAACAAGTTAAACAGTTCTCACAGAGCTCTCGGGATCTGCCCACAGTACAACAATCAAACAACAGATCCTAAACCCATAGGAACAGCTGTAGTTTTACCTGTTTCTAGAAATACAATAGCATTCTTCCCTCAGTTATGCAATACTGTATCTTTAGCTATTTAGTTTAACAACAAAAAAAATCTATTTTTGAAAAACTTTGACCTTCTTAACATACATTCTTAGACCACTGACATCTGAAATACTTGCCTAGAGAATATTCTCCCCAAGACCTCATTTTTATATCTAAAAAAACCCCACATCCTGTAATTCCATCAAAACCCCACATGCAGTTGTTGAAAAGAGCAAAATTCAATACTGACCATCATCACAATGTAACAAAAAACCTGGTGAAACCTCAAACTTGGTACTAGAGGTTTCTGCACCTCTTCTAATTTGTCTCTAAGAGACTATCTGAAAGACAGCCAAATGTAAATACACCGTAACATCTTAGCTGTAGTACAAATAAAGTGGCAGTGCTCTGTCATTCTAGGTGTACAGGATGTAACTATAGTGTCTTCACTGTGTAGTGGATGTGTCAATAATTATGTTCATGCAATTCCAAATTCTGTATTGTTGTCTATTAGAAGTGTAAACTACTGCAAACTTGGCCTTGCTGATATGAATAAAGTGATTAAAATCTCCATCTTTACAGATATAGCAGAGTTTGTCTTCTTTAAGAAAGATGAATCTTAGAATTTCTTATTTCTTTTATTGTAAGATTTGAAGAAAACTTTTAGAAACAGATCGAAAGTCACAATATAAATGCATCTGGTTTAACGCTCTCAGGATGCATCGGTACGCACGTGTACACACACGTATGTGTGGCTTTTGATTATCCCGATGCGTTAGAGATGTCTTGTAACTAAACTGCACACAAACTCTGCTACACCTCACCCTCTAGTCATCTGGGAACATGACCAAGGACACCAAAGCAATTCCATTTTATACATATATGGATATTCCTAGAGGTACACACACAAAGTCCATCCCATTTGCAGACTTTCCCGTCAGTTGCTGCAGACCTCACAAGATCCAGAAGCCTGTAACACGTTCGGGACAATTACAGAGGTGATACGTTTCAGTAAGAAGGGGTAACACTCTTGGAATGATTACAGAGGTGATATATCAAAAGAAGGTGGTCGTTCTGAGTTTCATGCTGGGCAGAGGACAAATCCCAGAGGGTGGCAAAGGACGATGCAGTTGCAAAAACAATTAAAAAAAAAATCCAGGTAGGAATTTGGGAAGAATCTTCAAAGCCAGTTTCTTGGCATAAACATTATTCCTCAGTGATATTTCATGCATTCCAGAAGATTCAGGCAGAAATCCCACGGCTACAGCAGACCACGTGAGAAGTGCCAGAGGAAAACAGGACAGCATACGCCGAAGTATCCTGCGTGTGCAGGATACGCACATGGACAAATGCTTTATGCACCCCTAGAATTTTTATTTCAGGGTGTTTGAATGTCCCAGAGAAATGCTGCCATCAGCTTTGCCCTGGCAGTGCAGCCCTCCTTCAGTCCAAGTCATCTGTAACTGTGGTTTGGTTTTGTCTTGCCCTGTACTTTAAACGTTTTCACACCACATAGGTTTCAGTTTATATATTAATACAGAATCAAAGGCAAGTAACTGAAGTGTTTGATGACAAATCCTGCCAAAACCTGATGATTTCACTTGATGTAATGCCATGTACTGCAATCAAATGTCTATATTTACAGATATCAAAATTAATTTTATGAAGAAAGAATTGTTGTTTATCTTCTGGAATACTGATGTTCACTTTGAGTATATTTAAGCAAATTCCAACGTAAACATCCTCAAATTTAATAGGTTTGATATGACTCATGAGTTCGTAAATCCTCAGAGCCAGTTTTCCATCCAATATATAACCCATCCCACTGCAATACGGAGGATACAACTTGAATGGATATTCATCGTAAGAGATGTATGCTTTTCTGTAAAAGCCTCTGTAGGCAAAGTTATCTATAAGAGGATAACCAGTAAAAATATTTTCTGAGGAATTCAGCTTCAGAAGAAATTTGACCAGGTTAGCAGTGTTGATGAAGACATCAGCATCGGTCTTCATGAGAAATTGCACGTTTGAACAGAACTCCGTCACCCACCTAAACGCCATGATCGTTTTCAAGGTGAGGTTGTCATAAGTGTCCATAAAATCCTGGCGAATGATGTCACCGTAGAGGATACTTTCATCTTCCACCGACAGTGCTGCGGCATTGTCTTCTCTTTGAGTGTCCTGACCCAGTAAGAAGAGGGTTAGAATCCGGTGTCCCCACCAGAAGTCCCGAGACCCCCAGGTTGCCCTGATGGCCTGCCTCGACCTCACATCCCTGGGACTTGAAGAGACCAAGATGACTAGAAACGGATTTATGTCTCTGCATTTCAAGCGCTCCCGCAGCGTGAAGAGGTAGCGTTGCTTGTAAATCGGTTCATATTCATAGAAGTACATAAGGTTTGTGCGCTCAATCACATTGTTGGAAGAAAAAGTTACATACAACATTATTACGACAGAAAATACAAGGAGAATTAAAAAAAAGCATTTTAATAGTCTCATGTACATGGCACTAACTGGAACTGGGCAATAACTAATTTGCAGAAGTGAGTCAGTAACCTTCAAAATCCATGCCACAAGTTCTGAAGCATGTTTCTTGCTGAAAAAGAAATGAAAAAGTAGTATTCAGAATGCTATTATTCAAATACTGTCTTTCTCTTCTCTTGTCTAAAGTGTCGTCGTTACATCATAGCATGCTTTCAACTGACGAATCCAAGACTCACTGGTCCAGCTCTTAGGTACAGCACCCTGTGTGCTGTGAATCACGGCTGTATCCCAGAAACGAGTACGAGCAGAACACTGAGCTGCTGCTGAGCATGGTATAGATTGAAACCTCACGGCTTTCACCTTGGAAATTTCCCCTACGTAAAGCTGATCTCTGCAAAAGATCACACGTCAAGCATCTCAGCACTACGGCTTCGACTCAAATCTCAAGGAAGGAATACCGGGCACAAAATTTAACAGCTACAAACTGCTCAGTAAATTGATGTTCAGAGTCTTCAAAAATTTGTGATTTATTTCAAAGAAAGGAAGTCCTTCTAGCTTGTGTAGCTTGTTCTGGAGTCCAGTCTACACGGACGAGTACTTACAAATCCCAGGGAGTCCGTGCTGAAGATACCACTACAGTGTCAGGATGAGACATTCAAATCAATACATCTTTCCAAAAGTAGATTTTAAACCAGAATCTCAGTCCTGTACCCTCTATTTAGCAGTGCTGACCTTTGCTATAGTTCTTTAAAACTACATGAGCTGTGAACATATCTTCAAGCCAAAATAATTACAAAGTCTTACTGGGGGAGCTCTAAATGATTTCTAATGATTGCAGTAATAGTATTTACCCTGCACTGTAAAGTATCCACAAAGACACAGTAAGGACGATGGAAGGTTCAATTTCACAGTGCAATTAATTACTATTTAGCTTATCTTGGAAATTATCACCGCAGGACTTGTAAATGCTTTATATTAAGAAAAAAAAAATAATCCAAAACTCAACATAGCACACTAGAATTTAGGTGAATTTGATTTGCCAGAGCCCACCCGCCTTGTATTTCTGTGTATGATTTGACTTTAAATTAATGACCCTTTAATGGCAGCATCTGGAGCACATTTCCCCAATGATGCATATAACTATAACCACAAAAAACTCAGATTTGCTGATCTGGTATTTACTTCCTGGCTTTATGGGGAGAAAAAAATAATTTAAAAAGCTCAATTCTTCTCTCTTTATATATACCAACCTGACTTTCAGTGAACAATATGAAAAATATACACTGGAAGAAAATAACCTATGTTATATATCAGTGTTTATGTATTTGATTTTATATAAAGAACATTTCTCAGGGTTTGATGATCAATTTACATAGAACTGTACCAAAGTTTGATCAGGTTTTGACTACCTAATGGAAAAATCATCTGATTATAAGGATGTTGATTCTTTATGGACAGCAAAGCCTGATTCCGCAACACTTTGAACAACAGAATCGGAGACCAATGCCTGATCTGCTACGTAACGAAAAATCTGGGAAAAGAAATCGTCAGCTCAGGTCCTTTGCCCACACTCTGCAAAACACAACCGTAAAGCTACCGTTCCCTTATGAAAAGCCCCAGGATAAGCATCGTACAATGCTGCTTTGCTGAGTGACTCCCAAGGAGCTAGAAGGTGCAGTCCCCACAAACCCTGCCATTCTCTTCCCTAAGGTCATGTTCCTCCAGCGCTGCGCTAAACTGTTTGCAGGCCAGCACAGGCTCACCCAAACAAGGCTTTTGTGGTGGGCGTGGGGTAGAAACTACACTCCCCTAAACACGGGACAGCTCTTTCTGCAGCACTGGGAAGTCAAGGCTGTCATCCTCCAACAGCAGAACTCCAAACACAAGCAGAAAAGAAGAAAAGGGCAAATTAAAGGGAAACCCTAACCACAGCCCTCGACAGGAAAATCCCCTTCTCTTTGTATTCCGAATGCTTAAACCAAAGAAATGAGGTTGAAGAAGCGAGGTCTGACAGTAGAGCTAGCACGGTTTGGCAGGGGTGCAGCTGCAGCCCTCTCAGGGTGCCCAGGACGAGTTCCCCACCACTTCCAGAGTTAATTTGCCCGCGGTTTTTACCTTCCAGCACGGGATGCGCAGCAGGAGCAAGACCAGGTCGAGAACTGCTCCCTTCTGGGAACCACTTTTGTTTGCTTCAAGCACGCAGCTCGCTAGCACCACAGGACAGTCTGAGGTAAAACTGATGAGCTTTAAAACAAAAGCAAGAGAAGACACACTGAGCATGCTTTATAGTCATTTTAGATACGTATCTCACACTCTGCTTTAGCCAGGTACTTATCGAGTGCAGATATTCTTGACAAGAAAAAGGCAGCAAATTCTCATTAAAGTCTAATCATTACAATAACCAATGGATAGTCCCATTTAAACATTTAAAAAATACTGTATTTATAATGTTAGACGTATAGAGAAACAAATCCTTTTTTTTTTTTTAAATCTACGAGCAAAATTGTTTGGAAATACATTACTGTTCCAGGCTTCTCGTTTCTACTACCCACAGAAACTAGAGGAATTTCTGCAAGATCTTGGGCTATGACGATCTACTATAACAATACTTTAAATATTAAATAACCTTTNGCTGCAGCGCGGGGCCCGGTCCCGCCCCGCCCTGGGGAAGGAGCCGCGATGTCCCCCCCACCCGCCGGTACCGTTACCGTGCCCGGTACCGTTGCCGCCGCCTCCCCCCCCCAGCCAGGCGTGGTGCCTCCCGCGCGTAGTGGCCGGGTCTCCTCACAGACAACGGCCGCGCTCGGGGTGGGGCGGGGGGCGGCTGGCACCGGCAAACTCCTCCGCTTCCCGTCAGGGCCGGCAGAGCCGGGCAGTTCGGGCCCCGCGACAGGCCTGGCAGCACCGGGAGGGCGTAGAAATGGCGCTCCCGGGCTCCGAGCCATCCCCGGAGCGCGGTCTGGCGCTGGGCTGGTTGCTGGCCGGCAGGCGGGCCTCGGGGCTGCCGCTGGTCCCGCGGCGCGGTCGGGTGCGAGGTGGGAGTTGGTGGGTTCCCGGTGAGAAGGGACAGGCGTTTCCAGGCTGCGCTGGCTCTCCTGCTGCCCCTGCTAGAAGGGATCACGGCGAGCGCTCGCCCCCGAGCCTCCCTGAATTATTACATTAATTACATCTTGTGATGTTACAAAAGCATGCAGCTGTTGTGGAAATTCCCGCTTGGACAACTGGGGAACTTACATGGTTTATGTAAACCTACGTAGTTTACAAAAGGTTTATTGTGCAAAGTTTGCGTTCAGATTAATTGATGGTAAATCAGCTCTCCCAGTTTTTAATTACTCTGGGGTTTTTAAACCAAACGTACAGGCAAACCCTACACAAGACAGCCTCACCCCGGCAAAGCAAATACACCTTTGGACAAATCGAAGGTGGTTTTCTCAGTCTTCCAAATGCTCGTGTCTGGGCGCAAATGCGGATTTAGAGCCTGCGTGGGAAGGCAGCGTCGCACTGCGTCTCGTGCAGCTGACCACAGCTGTTCTGAACTACTGGTAAATACACTGCACAGTAACGCGGGAAGTCATCGCTGGAGGTGGCTCTGCATCCCAAATCCTGCTCTGAACCAAACTCAGGTTTGACTCGGGTACAGTTAGAAACTGCAAAACCATGGAGTCTTCAGAAGTTAGCTGTTCTGTCCTGGAAATGTATTTGATTAGCGTGTGAAATGTCAGACATTGCTTAATCACTACTTTGAAGTGATAGTCTGATGTAATAAAATAACAGTTGAGACGATAAATATCCAATACAGTTGGAACAAATACACAGAGCAGAGAACTGTGAGTAACCTCGCGATGACAGCACTACCCAGGGACATGGACCATCCATCCACCCTGCCACAGCTCACACAGAAGGGAGGTTTTCCCCTCAATCAAGATAACCATATTTCAAGGAAATGGCATGCTATTTTGCAGGGAAATATGGTTCATTTGACTGTGTTAACAATGTGTTTTGCATAGTTCCCTGTCTCCCCATCTTTTGATTCACGTTATTTATAAAGAAATGCAAACACTCTCTTGGTTTAATACATCACAACCTGCTCCTGACCAAAATCCTACACATAATCTATACAGGTTATTAAATACAAAAAATGTACAACAGTGAGTATATCACGGTCCTCTTCTGTTGCCCCTAATTAATTCTGGTATAACCCTTTCAGCGTCAGGAGGAACCAGATTATTACTTGCCTGTCAAGACTGAGGTTTATTTTATGCAACATATGTAATACCTGAGTAATCAATGTCGTAATTATCAAAATGATTACCCTATCAGTCAGCAGCTCATTTGGCCAGAAGACCTTTACATCTCTTTGCTGATTGTGTACTTTCTGAAGCAAAGACAAATGGTAATAACTAATACTGGTGCACCCGGGTATAAGGTGCAACTCAGTACCCAGTGGACCAGCCCAGTGTAGGTTTGTTGTCAAAAAACCAGAGATATGAATTAAATAATATTAGACTAAGTTTTCTATCTCCTCTTTTTCTTCTACTATTTAGAATGTTGGCCAAAAATGATCTTTTGATCAAGACTCAGTTACTTTCTCCTTCTTGTTCCTCTCCTGAAGGAAATCTTCATCCTGGATCAGTGGGCAACAACAGCGTAGAACACAATGAAGCTGACAGGTATTTTTAATTTCAGGTAGCTGAATCTCAGTAATGACCAGGTCATAACACCTATATTTAGTCTCCACCATGCAGAGTAGAGTTAAACTTGTTCGTACAAACATAACTCACCGAATTTACAACCCAAACAGTGCAACTGAAGCAGACAAGTTTAGGTATGAGGGAGGAGGAAGAGTAACCGAGTCCGAGGCAGCGGGTTAGAGCAGAGCATGTTTTTCAGTGGAGTTCTCGTAGGGTTTGACTGAGCCCGTGTGCCCAAGCAGACTCATGTTAGAAATCTCTCGACATTACCTTGTTACTGGAAGATGAGATGCAGCAGTAAATCAGGTACCTTGTCATTTTGTGGATTGATACAGACAAACGTTACGCCTTCCCCTCCTCGCTTGGCTGTGTTTATATTTAATTTCTTTTCCAAAAGAGATGCGGATGCAGTGAGGAGGGGATTTATCTCTGGGCCTGCACTGAAACAGGGCAGTTAGCGGTTCCCTGGGCCATGCGATTAGGGAGTATAACCAGGCTGCTGCCACTTCGGTACACACAATTTCACAATGTAGAGTTCTTAAATGGTCATGTAAATGTGGTTCACTGCTCAAACATGTTCAAAGACTGTAACCTTTGCGCTTGTGACCAACTGGTACGTTACTCATAGTTGTTCCACCCACAGGCTTGGCACTGAACATTACACCTCCATAAATACTGCTTGCGCACTGAGTTGATAAAAACTAGCATGTGTTTGTTTGTACAGAGCTTCTACTTACTTTTCATAGCACAAAGCTGGTTCTTCCCCTTCCTCTTCCTTACTCTTTGTGCTTCATCTCACGGAGGAAGAAAGACATCTTGCTGACAAATACCAGCTTCATGGAAGACGGTGAATTCCAGCTTTAAAGGCTTACTGGAGAACACCACGGCACAAATGGGCCTCCAGCACACCAAACACGCCAAAGTCAAGCAAGCTAATATACTGATGTTAGGACTTGATTCTGCAGGAAAATCTACACTGTTGTACAAGTTCAAGTATAACGATGTTTTTCTAACAATTCCAACAATTGGCTTTAATGTTGATATGATTGAAATCGAGAAGGATTTTACATTGACCTTTTGGGATGTTGGAGGACAACAGAAAATGAGACAGGTTTGGTGCAATTTCCTGGAAAACGCAGATGGACTGCTGTATGTTGTGGACAGCTCTGATAAGCGACGTCTGGAAGAATCAAAGAAAGAATTTGAACTCATTTTAAAGAATGAATTTATAAAAAGCGTGCCAGTCGTCGTGCTGGCGAACAAGCAGGATTTGCCTGGAGCTTTGAACGCTGAGGAAATAACCAGGAGATTCAAGATGAAGAAGTACTGCAGTGACAGAAATTGGTACGTACAACCCTGTTGTGCTATCACAGGAGACGGTTTGTCAGAAGCCCTCCAAAGACTAACCACATTTGCAAAACAATACAGCAGATCAAAGGAGACTTCTACAATTTTTAAGGAAATCGAAACACTTTGAGAATTTCTATCATCAAATTCTGGTGAACTTTTATCAACATATTTTGTTGGACAGACTACATCTGAAAATACCGGACTCTGAAGAACTCTTATAAGTAAATATTTATAAAGAACTTTGACACTATTAAATGATATTGTTACACCTGCAGATGCTTCTGAGATACTACTCTGCAATATTTTATTAGTGATCATATACTTGGGGTTATTAGCTCAGAAGTGTGGCTGTTGAAAGATGACAAAGGTGGAGTTGAGCTCCTGAATTTTAGCAAATGGAAACAAAATAGGTGAGCAGTGCTTAAAATGCTTAAATCAAGTANTACGAGCAAAATTGTTTGGAAATACATTACTGTTCCAGGCTTCTCGTTTCTACTACCCACAGAAACTAGAGGAATTTCTGCAAGATCTTGGGCTATGACGATCTACTATAACAATACTTTAAATATTAAATAACCTTTAACAAAGACTTGCTCTCGCTTCAAATTGCCCAAGCAATCGTAATTCTCCCTTCTAGGCAACTTTTCATAAGGCACAGATTAATTAAGAGGTAACAGCCCCAAAAGCAGAATTTATTAAGAGGAAACCTACTGCCCCCTNGTTGTTTGTTCAGCAAGAAAAGCGCGAGAGAAAATATTTCGTAATAAATGCTCCATGGATGTATTTCTCATATAAAAGTATAGTTGGTTTAGAGCTTAAATTCTTAGTTATGTACA
Source organism: Aramus guarauna (assembly GCA_013400195.1). NCBI lineage: Eukaryota > Metazoa > Chordata > Aves > Gruiformes > Aramidae > Aramus > Aramus guarauna. The sequence continues at coordinate 1,175,078 of VXBL01003291.1, forward strand.
AGAGAACCTACGAATCTGAAACAATTGTTGGGTATTAGTGCATTCTAGAGCTGATTGCTCCAAAAAGATTTTAACAGACAGGATCTGCTCCTCATCACGCCACAGACGAAACTGGGATCAGTGCTGTGTGCAGGGTGTAGGTCTGCCGTCCCTCTGTTACGGATTTCCACGTACCGATGTCTTTGTTTCTGCGCTGCTGGATTCCTATCCTTAGCCCAGAGCAGAGCGATGGAAGCCAGCGTGGCGTCAGTCCAGCGAAGCACTGATCCCCACTGGTTTTGGAGTTGGGGATAAAGGGGGGAGGAATGGGGGGATTGGCTCCTCGGTCGGTTTTTAATAGAACTTGATGGATCCTGTCCTGCTTGTACTGAAGCCACCTGAAATTTTGTTACTGATAAATTTAGGTTTCATTAAATTTGACATAAGTGGCACAAAATTGCTAATCCTATTGCTACAGTTTGTAGAAGAAAATTCCAAAAGAAATTCCTGTTTAGATTTCCTGATTGATGCAGTGAATTAGTATTCTGAATGCCATTAAAGCAAGGAAGGTTTAATAACTAGGAGACTAATTGTACTGCATCAACCATGAAAACAGTTTAAACACTAAGGCTGAAAAGTTAATAGGGCTTGCTCTTTTAAAAAGCAAGAGAAAAGAGACCACCTAATTATTGGCTATATAGTCCCAGCAAATCCAGCCCAACTATTTCTGCCTTCTTGAGCAATGTCTGCAGAGGTAGGATGCTCCAGTGGTTAGGATGCTTGCTTAGACAGCTGGATTTATTATTATTATTTTTTCCCATGTCTACCACAATCTTTGACCACGGGCAAATCATTTAATCACTCTGTGCCTCAACAGTCCCTTGGCAAAATGAACTTCCCAGTTACAGGCTCCGAAAAAACTGTGGCAAGGGTCAGCTTGTGAGCCTTTCTCTTGTGACAAAATGATTATGCCAAGTAATTCACGTATGAAATTTACATTTAGTCCTTACTAATAAACAGGCAGGAATTTCAAGTTATAGAAGGGTGAAGCAGCAAGAAAACCACCCAGACGTACCCTGTTGTCTCATGCATATATTATTCAAAGACAAAAATCATCAGGTGAATTTGCTGAAATAGTAAACAACGGAAGGTTTCTCAACAGAAGCTGTTATTAATACTGACAGTAATTACCATGGGCTAAATCCTGAGTCACGTTGAGACTACATTTCTAAAAGGAGAGTAAGTGTTTAGACTTGTCATTGCCTGGTCTGATGATTTAGGCTCAATATAAAATATCTTCTGTCCCAAGAAAGAATTTTTTAAAAGTGTACAACAATGGGAACATTATTTTTCTAAACCAAACAATTCAATGTTAAAAAATGTAATATTTCAGATCAATATATTTATAAACATTTGCATGTCTAGGTTACATATTGAATTCTCCCACTAGTTTAATCTAATCATGTGCCTATTATAAATCTGAATCTAGTTTGCTGGCCTCAGGACTTCCTCAGGGAGAAACACTCCTTGAGAGATTTAATGAGAGTGCACCAGGGTCTCTAATTAGACAAGAAGCAAGTTTTGAAGGCAGAAATAAAGTAGTATAATAGACCAGCTCATATAGCTGAAAAAGAGAATAAGCTTTCAGGCACACGGTCCCTTCTCCAGGTTATCAAATTAGGTTTCATGAAACTCACGTTGACTTGAAGAAAATCTTTTACACTATGCTTCAAAGGAAATAAACTCTATTCCATTCACTTTGTAGAACATCAAGTATTTAAAAACTGATTTTTCTAAGAGCTTGGTTTCCTAAAGATGTGAAGCCGTGCCTGTTTTATCTGCCCATGGGGACCCCTACCTTTTTGAATAATTTTTAAGCTTTAAAACAAATATCAATCAAGTTAGATAGAGGTGCAGGTTCTCAAAGGAATTATAGGCCTGAAAGTTTAATTAAAAAAATCAGCGAGGTAGAGAAAAGTGACCATACCGGTGCCCCCAGTGAAGGCAAGGCTGATAAGGTACAAAAGACTAATCCCCTAGGAGATAAATGTTCCATTTTAGCCGCAAGAGAGCCCACAGGAGAACATAAATCCACAGAGCCCAGGCTTAATTAGTTCCTCTGCTCCTAGAGCTAGTTGGTCTTCTTCTATACAATATGAGTAAATAGTCTGCTTGGCGGGCTTTTTTAGGATGAGGAGACAGAGAATATAGAATCCACTACTTAAAATTTCCTTTCTACACCTGGAGTAAAGAATCTCCCCGACTACTTGGCATGTTTTGGGAAGGATCCCTGAAAAAGCATACTGTGTGGGCAGGAAGGTGTATGTTACAGCTTCATCTTGCTATGGGGAGTTTTAGATCTTTTGTCTGCTTAGCTGAACTATATAATGAGCAGAATTGTCTTTATGTTTCAGAGCACAACAAAGTGGAATTCTACTTGTGCTAAAAATACAATCCATAGTATCATAAGCATAATTTATTCCTGGACAAATTTTGCTTTATTTTATTATTTAGAATTTATACAGGTTACTTACTAAAAACGATTTTAGGAGTTTTGAAGGGTTCAGGGTGCTTTGAGGAGGCAAGAAATGAGAATCTGAAGAGTGTTGCCCCTCTTGGCAGCGGAATCAAAGTCTTTGAGTTGAAAAGTTTGCAGGGGATGAAAAGCCTTAAATAGTTGGGTCCCCATCAGCTGTTGATATTGCTTCAGTTTTTGGAACTTTTTTTCATCAGCTATCCTAATAAATCACACCCTGATCACCCTGGTGTTTCTTGCATTTTTTTATTGATGCATACTGGCAATTTTGTGCAACTGCAATGAAGTAGCAGAAGCATTACAGCTATATTGTACCTAAGTGTACAAGCCCTCCAGTGTCTGCTACTATTTCTTACACAAAGTTTGCTGTACTTGTTCGTTTCTGCTGACAGAAATAAACAGTACCTATGTGATGTTGTGAAACACAAAGGGTAGGATCTGTGAAACCTGAGGCATGCTGCATCCTTAACCTTCTCGAGGAGATTACCCACTGTTTGGATGTGCAATGTAAAAGCTGAGAAATCCAGAGTATGTCCTTTTGACCATTCATTGATAAGATTACTGCGGTATAAAGTTGTGATGAGCTTTCTGAGTTTTGAAATAGCTGTCATGGAGCTCTCTGAACATAGTTCTAGTGGGATGAAATGCTATTTTAAGGGAAAGTGTGAGGTCGCATAAAAAAACATTGCAAATTTGGATAGTAGCACTCCCTCCTCCTTTGCTTGGGAGACAACTCTCCCAATAATTGAATCCTCTGCAGAATCAAAGGTACGTGTAGTGTATAAGGAATGCAGGTAAAGGCTTTTTCAATATCACATAATTTAGAGCTGGAGTTCCATCTCCTGCTCATTTCTGACAAGCTTACTGAAACAACAAGGAAAGACTTTCATATATCAAACATGTTCTAAGCCTACTGTAGGAAGACAACACTTGGAAGCACTGTACGCATATTTCACTGCATAAAGCAGGCTCTCTTCCCTAAGTAAATTGCCCATGCTGAGTTCTGCACTGCTACAATTAGACTTCTTCCACTTATAATTAGCTCAAGTATTCCCGTTCAGCACAGGCATAAGGATTCTGGATGTCTGTCTCATCAGATCACACAGGCTAGATAATACAAGTCTCTGTAATTTCGAATGTAAACTCTTGAGGGTGGAGGCCCTACTTACAAAGCACACACCATTGTACACTCCAGGTACAATTTGCAAATGTAAATTCATAAAACAGTAACAAGTCCAAACACATCTTATTTTGAACACATGTAATTTTAACAAATTGCACATTAGCTTCTTTCTACGATATTCTGTTCTTTAGCTGTGCTAAATGTTCTTGTACCACTTCCACTCATCCACGCTGTGTTTGCAGTGTAACTGTACTACATCCAGCACTAAGTTGGGCTGCCATTAAGAGACACGTCTTCTCACCCTCTGTCACCTCTGTGCCCCTCTCCCCAGCTACGTATGGACACTTGCAGGTCCCTCCACAAGCAGAGCTTTCTCACTTGCCTTGCCCTTCACCAGTTATCACAATGGCGATGCCAGTTTGCGTGCTCTTTTTATTAGATTTTCCCTGGGTGTTTCTGTGCTAGCTCTCATGCTGCTCCTTATACTGGGAATTACCTAAATGCATTTGCAAAACAATTTCATTGTTTTTCTTTCAGATCCTTCCGTAAAGCACTCATTTCCCATGATGTATGCAAAAATCCTGACAATAGCTGTTGGGGTTTTATGAGGAGGCCCCGGCCCATATCTTTTGATGAGTATTCTTTTATTATTTCCTTGTCCTCCCAATATTTATTCATCTGTTCCCTTTTCACCTTAGAATGTGCTTTCTTTGGTACAAAGATCATCTTTTTGTTCTGCATTTCATATACTGCCTGACCGATGAGCAGAGTTTCTAGACCTAATAGTACTGCTGTAAGTAGCCCGAATCTCGTGGAGTATCTGCTAAAGTAAGTAATTTTGTGAGTTTAAATAAACCATCGAGCTGGGAACCTGATCATTTGTATTCTTTCTTTTTAGCAAATGTAGTTGGGAACTGCAACAACTACTTCATTGATCCAAACAAAGGCTAATCTCCCTTACAATTGTGCTTGGCTGTTAAAGGATAACTGTGCCTTAAACCAACAGTTTTCGGTTACTTTATCTACAGCATACAGATTAATCACTGAAGAATGCCAGTCTCTCAACCTTTTCTTAACTGATTCACAATTCTGAAAAGTTCTATTTTAGCTTAGGACCATCCCAGTTTCAGGTGAAAATCCCTCTTATTATTTGGATGCAAAACAAAAGGTAAAAGCATTCTGTAAACAGCTAAACTACTATGTGACAAATGTCAGTCTCCTCGTGGGTTGGGTCTCATGTATTCACAACACGGTGCAATGGCTTTTGATTAAATTCACGTGTTTTTTCCTTTGTTGAGGATTTACAAAATAAGGTTCAATATACCTACAATGTATATAAAATATATATTCACCATAGGAATGCTAATGTTGCAGACCAATGGCAGTGCACGCAAATCCAGCTTGAATTACCCTGTTCTATCTGAAACAGTAAAACAAAGTAAGAAATAGTACGCTACAGAAAAAGCATATAAGGTGCTAAGCAGGAGGGGAAGTGAGAGAAGGTAAGATAAAGAAATACAACGGAAAAGAATAGAGAAAAGAAAAATAGAGGAGAAAAGTTCTCAGGGAAAACAGTACTACGTGTATGCAGATACACATAGCAATAGAAAGTAAAAAAAAATCGTATTTTTTGCATTCCCCTCTTGTGAGAATAGTGTGTTAAGAAGCCTTCTCTTACTTTAAAATAAACATCTAATGTAGGCAAGCATTCCTACTTGTGCTCACATATGTAACTTCACGTGTATTCTCTCTGAACATGTATTACATATTAAAGGCAATTATTTCATAGATTTTACTAACATTAGGCCCCAAAGACAACGTAACCTTAGAGAAAATATTATGCAAATACCTGGCTCCTTATAGTAACTCTAAATAATTTTAATCCTGAATATGAATAATTAAAAATATATAACATCTTATTACAATCAAATGTTGTAGAAATTAAATAGAGTAGTTTCAAGTAACTCTTCTATTTAACCTACCTAGGAAGACATATTCTTAGCTATTCATATTTCTTAGCTATCACCTGCTTACTAAGGGCTATACATTTAGCCTTTCCTTTTTGAAGACTAAGATTTTCCAATGAGTTATTTGGTTCACTGACCATTTAAAATAATAATTTATTGCCTACTCTAATAGGTAAATTTTTCTTTCTCATGTGCCTCTAAAAAGCCCTTGTCAAGTATTAAGGAAAACCCAAGCCAAATACTATACAATCTTTATGTCAATTGAGTAATATTATAAAAACACTTGTATAAAGTCCAGTATTTCTGCACTGAGACATCTTGTGGCGTGTAAGACATACTGCAGATAATAAAAACGAAACTGGCTGGCTGAAAATGCAAATGGTGACATGGGTTTGACAACTCTGTTCCGAGAGGTTTAAACTACACAGCTGACAATCTTGTACATCACTTTTTCAAACAAAAACTGGTTAATTACAACATCGGTGGGGCTTATTTTCAGGTATTAAGTACTTACGAACCTGATAGTAACCACTTGTTAAATTAGAATTTCTGTACTTCAGGTAAAATCCACATTTGCTTTCATTCCACAGTAGGATGAATGTTTCAAAAGTACAGCATTTTGTGGAACAGAAATTTCATAACAATGCATGATGGCCAGACTGCTGTTTCTTCAAAGCACTGTGCAAAAAAAAAAAAACAAAAAACAAAGCATTTACTTTAATATTGTATTGATCTGATCAAAAAAATGCTGGTTTTGAGTCACTTAAAAAGTAAATATTCCAATTCAACTTGAACCTCTATGGAATTAAAAAATATTTTAAAAATATCAGGGGATTTCTCTAAATTATTTTGAAAAAAAATAGTTGACAGATTTCTCTGATGAAAATTTAATTCCTATTCTGTTCATTTGTACTTAAGTATTTGATTAAAAAAAGACAAAAATGTTCTAGATGACCCATAGCTAAATGAGTACTTGTAACTCCTCTGCTAAAATCATTTAGCTAATATATAGAAACAGTATCACACACTGAGGGAGTACCTCACTGTGAAGAAAACACCACACAGTACTTGTTCTTTTTTGGATCATTTCGTCCTTTTGCAGCATTTCCAACTGGCTGGGGTGACTGTGTCACCAGAGCAGATAAGGGGACGACACCAGCACCCAGCAGCCAGAACTGCCTCTGAAACAGGGAGACCCTCCGTATGCAATTATTTACATCAGTACCACAGGACCCCCTCTATATGCTTTTTCTTCTGCTTTGGAGGTCTTAGTATTACCAGCCTCACTAACTGTCATTAAAAACCCATTAAATATGTTAGCAATGTAATTCAAATATACAACAAATTGTATTACGTTTTTCATACTTCCTTCACAGGGTTCTGATTTATTTACAGCATGTAAATGGTGAGAGGATTGAAAACTGTGCTTGTATCTCATAGGAATGCCTCCTTCAATCTGCTGTATAGAAGGAATAGTGATTTTCACATCACGGGTAGCTTAAGATGAATAATGAGCCACGGTTAACAAAACAAGCCTGACATTTACTTGAAACATCTTTTGAAGTTAATGAGAATTAAACAGAACTCTGGAAAAAAACTTGGTATAATATTCAACTGTTAAATCAGTGCTCTGCGGTACTACGTCATGTTAGTAACTTCAGGATTAACTCTGCAATGGCACTCATCCTGACCTGCTGCCCCCTCTGACAGTAGCCAGACTTACCTCCCCAGCAAAACAATCCTCAGCTGTGCACCAACAAGCCCCAGGTGGCTGTTACGGTGGGTTCTCAAGGGAAGAAATTGCCACTGGCATGGGAATCACCCGTTCTTTCCCTCCTTTTCCTATCTCTTGGTTGTAGCCTTTGGTTTATGCTAAGGGAAAAAACAAGCAGACAACAGTAATTTCAATGTTCAATAAGCATAAGCCAGTATATATAGATGTACAAAGTTTAACAACCCGTTAGCGTGCAACACATGCTCCTGATTAAAGTGGGCTCCAGTCAGTGCTAGTGGCATCATAAGCAGGAACGATCACTCGTGGGTTGAGTGGATCCAAACGAAAACTAGCTCAGTACTGTGGGAAAGGTACTACGGGGAACATGTGCTGCACTGGAGAGGAGCCCAGGGGAGGCAGCTTGTCACGGACCCACTTGCTTCTCTTTCTGACTGCTGACTGGGAGTTTTCCCTTTCCCTTCTCCCTCTTTCTCTCCTTTTGCTTTTTATTTTTACTGAAAAGCAATTTTTACCATTCGAGTGAAATGTACGCTGTCAGCTCTGGCTCAAGAGCAGAACTTTAGGTGCGTTACTCATAGTCTACTAAAATGTGTTATACTGCAAAAAGTACTCTATCAGTGATTACAGGATAGCCAGACTCCTCAACAGTTTCACCCCTGCTCCCCTCCCTTCTCCGTGCTGGCAGCATTCTTCTCCTGCAGGAACACTACAAAATCCCATCACATCTGTCTCACAGGCTCAGACTATCACGATGGAGAAATGACAAAAGTTACTCCCTAGTTTATTAATTATAATTACATGTTCCTAAACTGAAATTGCCATTATCCTTACTTTTTTTTTTCCAGATTAAGTTGGTAATAATTTATAAGAGCCCTGACTACCAGTTCATACCTAAAAGGAGATTTTAATATTTTAATATATAAAGAAGTAACAAACATTAAAAGAAAGAGTTGATCTAGGTGATATGACAGAGGTGTAGAGTTCCTGAAGCTACTAAAATGCTGTATATTTCAGGAAAATTATGTGGCCGTTATTCCCCCTCCCAAAAGAAAAGCTGAAACAGAAATATTACCCGTTATCAGCCATCAGAAAAGCAAGGAGAGCTCAGTCAGAAATCTGTACGAGAATGGGCCTCGTTAGTGCTGCTGCTCAGAAGTGCTCATTTTCTTCATTACAGTGTAACAAAGAGATATGCATACTTAGGGTTTTTTCAAATCTCTACTCTTCAGCCTTTTAAAATTTCTTATTCAGTTATGTATTCTAGTTTCCTTGCAAAATTAGCCTGAAACACAGCATTGACAATAGCAATCTGCATCTGGATATTTACATTTTTGTCGCATAAAAGATGCATCTTGGATTCCATGCCATTTTACATGCTAAATTCTGCTCACTGGCAGTGTTAACAGCCAGAAATAAGATAGCCTAAATTTTAGATGCTCCCTTAAATGTCTCCAGCTTTGTGATCCTATTAGTGTTGCTATGTACAATGGGAAACACGTATTACCTAATACTTCATACTAGCATTTAATTATCTAAGCATATTGTATACATTAATTTTAAAAACACAGTTCTGAGGATCATCCTTCCATTTGAAAACCTGAGGAACTAAGGATATGAGGGCAAGTGGCTTCCCCTTCTGCAGACAGTCAAGTGGAACAGAATCCAGAATATTGGAGTTCCCAGGCCTGCCAGAAGTTTTCCTTTCCTTCTAGAAACATTAAGGAACTCATCCAAAACAAGCAGCCGTGACAGAGAAGTTTTCTGTCACTGTCTTGCATCAGCGGTGCTACCAAAGGCTGATTTTCTTCTAGGGCCTTCTTAAGGGAACTTTTTTTTAGCATGGAAACAACATATCCCTGAGTCTTTCAGGGAATGCTGAAATGACTGATTTCACTAACCATTTCCTCACTTTTTATCTCAAATGAAATTTTCTTCCCTTGCCTTTATTAGGAAATTGTTCTGTAGAGTAGGTAGGACAAAGGCAGGAAACTGCAGCTCCACAGTCTGCTGATGTATGAGTGATTCCTGTTGTTCTAGGGCTCTTTGCAGCTGATGGGTTCTGTGATCAGCTTCAGCTCCGGTACCAAGAAACATTTTTGGTCATTTCATGATCTATAAATTTGTCAGCAAAAGGTCTGATCTAGTGCATTGAACCCTTAATGTACATAGGCTGAACTGTAGAAAATGTCATCAAGGTAGATTAAAAGCAAGCCCAAAATCAAAGGTTATATTAAATAAAAAGTACTACTTCAGAGATGGCTTTGAAACTCTCATCATAAACGTTAACAGGACTGCCTCCTGCTCAGTGTTTGCAGCCATGTGGGAGCCCTAAGTTTATTTTCCAGTCACAGGAGCAGATGTTCCACTGATGTGAATCAGCAAATGGCCACTCAAGCCAGAGGAACTACCTTTAATTTGCAACACGTGGGGATCTGTTTTGCAGTCTCTCCTTTGGAAAAAAACAGAATATTGTGCGTTATCTTATAACTAATCACACGGTAGCTTCCAAAAAAAATAAAAAAGAAAAATATCTAGAGCTCTTTAACTAGAAAAAAGTGCTTATTATGTGGTGTTTCAAATTCAAACAGGCCTTGTGGGAGGAGATCCTCAAGGCATCGCTGATAGTCTGGCCATAAGTAAGGACCGGAGAGCAAGCCTGGCGAGGGACAGTGCTAAATGAGTGAGTGCACTGAAACTAAATCGGCCAAGTGACATCAACAGGCCTTTGGCTTCGTGAACATCTGATACGGGCCGGCACTGAAACCAAGAGCAAGAACATCTCACAGTAACTTTAGTGTCTCGTACAACATGATTGAAGCGTTATAAATGGAAAGGCATTGAATCCCACTATGTTTTGGATATTTTAGGATATTTTAAGCTGATTTTCTGTTTTAAATCTGTGCAGTTCATTACTCTGGGAAACTGTGTTGCTATAAAGTGAGTTTTAAAGTACCGCTCCAACTGAATAAAGAAAAAAGCTAGAATATAGTGTAACCAATGGTTCTAAATGGACACAGAAAAATAAACAGGACGCATGCACAGGAATTCTACAGCTTTTGAATACAACAGAAGTGTCCCACTGCACAAGAGGATGAGCCCTGTGTGAGACAGAATGCAGCCAAAATATAGGAAAGCTGTTTCATTAAGAGTTTGTGGTCCAAATCTTCTTTTCCTACTGCCATCCAAAGGACGTCAGCCAACTTCCGTCAAAAAGCAACTTCAGTAGGTTAGGGTAACAACTTGAAAAACAAGTTGAAAAATTAGCAGGAATGATTGCACATCAATTTTTTTTCAAGTGAGGAGGGAAGCAGGGCAGAAGGCTGGATGTAATTTAAGAGTTAATAATTTATCCAAGACAGAAGTATTAATATGTCTTTCTAGCTCAAAAGGGATGATGTGCATCCACGCCAGATGTATCGTCAACGCACAGTCCATCATACTGCAGTTTTCACATGCCTCTAGACAACAGAAAGAGTAAAAGAAATGCCTGCAGCGATAGCAGGGTTTGTTGTAGATGCTGCAGATACTAAGCGTACAGCCTTTCATTCCAAAATGGCAAAGCACATTTGAGCAACTAATTAAGAATCAGCTAACAAAGCCATTGCTCAGGAAGGAATTTCAACTTTGTGTGAACATTTTCTGAAAGTAAATATTACAGTCTGGCTCAAGAAGTTCAAATGGGTAAAATAAGAAAACAATAGCAAGAGAATATAGAGGCTCAGGCAAAATCACTGTACTAAAAGGCGACATCCCAGAGGTAGTGCCTGCTTAATGGCACATCTGAAAAAATTATTCTAAGACGCTGACATAAGACTAAATGCAAAAATAGTATTCAGAGAGTAGAAATCAAATTTTCTCCTAGATGTAACCTTAAAAAATGATCTGTCTTTTGCAAATTTATGTCTTTAACCCCTGAAAGCAGCCTGTGGTTGTTGTTACTTCAGCGGGGGAAGTCTGAAACGCGTGACATTTGCTGCTCATGACCTGTTGCCACGCAGTGTGGGATTTGCTTCGCTGATGCTAAGGGTTCTGTGCTGACTTGCCTCTGGGATCATTATGCCTCCAGCTGCCTGCTTGTGTCGGCACCTCTAGCTCTTTCTAGAAAAGGCTTTTCAAGCCAAGGAGCTACAGCAGAGCACTTCAGGGAAAAGTGAAAATGAGTGCAAAACCACTTGAGTTGCTTAGTGGAGCCCAAGAAAATCATGGGGCTTTACTTGGTCCTGTTCAATCTTAATGTAGGTTACGTTTTGTAATAATGTCCATTTTAAGATAAAGTCTCTGTTCTCTGAAGCTCAATTTTGTATATTTACTATTTGTGCATGAAGTTTTTTTTATGACTTTCTCAACTGCTGCAATATTCAGAGCTGACCTCAGCTTAAGTGTAGGTATTATTTGATACGGCTGTTTCAATGTCCAGCCAGTGCAGTTGGATTCCAGACTTGGAGACGCTCTGTGTAAAATGAAAACAAATAGCTGTGTTTGCATACCAGATGAAAGATTATCAGAAAATATCCTACCAGCAGTTCACTGGTCTACTTTTTTGTTAATACTAGCTATTCCATTTTGATAAACCCCAGGATTAATGAGAATTTGTCTATGTGAAACATAAATCTTCTCAGCTTTACGTAATATTTTGTTTCTTAGACTAGAGAGGTAGGTTTACTGGCTATGAAAAGCCATTTGCAGTAACTCATTTTACCTAAATGTATGTTTAGGGAAAAATATATTAGTAAAATATTTCAGATCAATCTACATTATTCTTTGAAAGAGATTTTCAAGATAACTTGATAATTATACATTTTCTAATTGCATAACCAAGTGCAAAGTTCACAAATTATAAATATGTTACCTGTTTGTAAATGGAAACTATTTGTAACACAAATCTATCTAGCTATGCATACATATATGGAAGGGACAACAGTGGCTAAAAGCCATTTCAAACATACATCTTCTGCCCTTTTTTTTTCTTTTTTTTTCTCTTTTTTTTTCTTTTTTTTTTTCCTTTTTCAGAGATCCAAATGATGTCTTAAATACCAATGGCCTCTCTATGATGTAGCTGCATGGCAAGCCAGAATTTTCATATGCCTGAGCACAATGCCCATGCAGCACATCCTCTGTCTCAGAAACTTTGAAAAGTGACAAAATTCGCTCCTTACATCAACTGTGAACTTGTGTTGTGATGAAAAATTCCTCTGGTATGTCCTCTCTAGCACCTATAAATTGCCAGACAGCTCAAATTCTACACAAATTATAACCACCTCAAGCTACTCTAACTTTACATTCAGGTGCCAGGAGCAAATAATTTAGAAGCATTCCATAATGAGAGGTTAAGGCAACTCTCAGTGTCTTTCCTGTTATTGCTTGAAGGATCGGAAGGTGAGCAGAACCTAACTCACATCTTTATATTTGCATCACTATTATTTTCCAATCTGAGAAATATGCAAAAATGTAAAAAGATACAGGGCTTTCTATTGTAATATCTTGTGAGGTTTGAACATTATCATACCAAGAGAATTTGCATTATATGCATTATTTATTATGTTGTAGGCACCTACATTTAGACAAAACATATCCTTCCAAGAGACACTCATTTAGAATCAAAATATCCGTTTGGCTGGTTGGTTGTTTTAAAGACAGCTCAGTGCCACAAGATCAAGAATTCAGAAGGGAACTCGTCTATTCTTCAAAATTGGTCTTCTGAGTGTCAGGAGATTTGCACTGCAGATCTGAGGTAAAATCAAACCAATACAAAAATAACATGGTAATTGTTCCTCGGAGAGCTAAACAGATTAATTAGACTACAGTTAAACAAAATGCACTTGATTAATCTCTGATTATGTCTTCACTGAAGTCACACTACAAATTATTCTTCAGATGATACTAGATCAAAAATACAGATCAAAGACCACTGAAGGATAGTCTTCCTCCAAACATCCATAATTTAATACGACCGAAGCATGTTCTTACATTTCATATGAAGGTACACAGTACGAAAACTATGCACGTCAGATCTGATGGCACAGCAATGGGATTTTAAGACAGGCCTGGATTTGAAGGAAGATTCTCTAAGGAATACTACCACGATGATTCTCAGTTATTTTCAAATGGTTACTCATAAAATGACATGATTATTGCTCAGTCCCTTATCTCTGTCAGTCTTTTTCCAAGAACACAGAGGGATGGTCAACAGAGGGATGACTTCACTAAGAGGTCATTGTTACTAGTTGGGGCATTGAGTCACTTCTGGTCGCTAGAGAATGTGCTGGCTTTCTGATTCCATCTTCCCCAAACCCCATGCTACATAATCAGTCAGTGCTAAGTGTGGCAACAGTGGGAGGTGGTAGAGGTGGAATGAGCACGTATACATTTGGGTCAGCAAAGATGTGGAAAAGGTAGCTCTATGAAACGCGCAGGGATAGAGCAAAATGTTTTTTCTTTCCTTTCATAAACTTCTGGGTTGGGTCTCAGACAGCAGATATTTTTTACCTTCGTAGCCTGACTACTTATAATCTCAAGACATGGTCAGGAATGTAACATGCTAGTACCAATGTACTAGAGTCCAATTTCATTATTAATAACCATGTTCTGCTGAGACAGAGCCTCAACTGTGCTTTAAGAGACTGATTCACAAAGAAACCTTTTTGGGGCCACAAAATTTTAAAACTCATTCTGAAAAAATGTTTCTCAGGGACACTAAAATTATTCCTCAAAGGATGTGACACTACAGCTAACCAGCAAATTATTGATAGATCTGTAAAATACTGTTTAATTCTGAGACCAATGACTTATGCCTTTACGTAATAGTAACTTTTCAATACATTTGTTTATATTTTTAGACAAAATTGCAAAGCAATTTTACATGTTAAAAATTCTTATATTTCCTTCAATTGGTGCATAATTTCCTCAGAAGGAGCTGAACTTTAAATGTCCAACTAGATGAGCCAGTCAGAACAACAGATTCATAGCGCTGCTTCCTGAATTTTCACATCTCTTGTAATAGTTATTAGTTAAACCCTTGTTATTTTTAGGTATCTCTTTCTGGATTTCATACCCTTATTATGTAAAAAGCTGTGGTTCAGCAAAAAGTATTAGTGCATGGTTGCCAGTGTAATACTATTTCCATCATATCAACTATGTGATTACAATAGGGCAATTCAGCTAGATGACAGAGAATAAAAAATATGAAGGATTTTGCATGTCCCTGTGAAACATACAACACAATTGTTAATCACAAAAGGAAGCAGCTTTCAAATATACCTGAAAATTAAATCAAAAGTAGGAAGTTTCACTTCAGTTAATTCAAGCCATTCAGCTGTAAATACAGGGTTATAAAATAAACTCAACATAACAAAAGCCTTAGCAAATATAAGAGATTTCCAATTTGGTAACACAAAACATTTTACCTGCTGATCATTTCCTTAAAACAGTAAGTGCAGAAGCTAAAAGCAATGACAAACTACCTTTCAATTCTATTCAACCAATTTAAAATTGAATGCACTGATAGAAGTTCTTGTTTCTGAGACTTCACACATTTCTACTTTTTACATATGTTAATATTTTTCTTTACTAAAGACTTACTTCTGAAATGACAGCAGCAATTTGAAATACATTAATTTGGAAACAGTGAGGCATGATATTGGCATGGTTGTGCTTTTACAACATCCTGTTTTCTTAAGGCAGCTCTGCTGTGATACCAACCAAAATGAATACGAGCACTAGCTAAAGAGATGCTCTTTTTTCTTTTTCTCTATGTAGTCTTTTAAAACATTGTCAAATGGACAAACTGCATTACTTAAAAAAATGTAAACAGCCGCGTCAAGCAAATGTCTTTTTTTTTGTATATGCAGACTGCAATGTGAAGGGGTTGCTCTACCTACACAGCTTTGAACAAACTGGTTCGCACATTGGCAGACAAGTAGCTATGCCTATATGGAATAGCATCAGAACTAATCAACCCTGACTAATTTACCCTGCCCATATTGCTGTGACATCACTACTACAGTGATGCAACAGATGTGGCTGTGGTGACTTGGACTTCTGTTACTGTTCAACTACTGTTGATGAGAACTTCTGTCCAGAATGGAGCCTCACCCTCTGGGAAATCTCACATGGTAGCCCATAGTCTGAAAGATCTTCATGTTTTAACAAAGAACTAAACCAAGTTCTCTTTTCCGATATTCATAAATCTCTGAGTGATTTAGTTTACACACTTGAGAGACTGCATCTCCCATCATGACTTTTGACTTCTCCTCAACTAGTATCATGGAAAATCATAAGGCCGCTGATGAAACAAGGACGCAGGACTTAACAGAGAGGAATCCCCACAAGCCCTGACTTAACTTTCCCATCATTAGGAGTGAGTACAAACTACACACGGGATCAGGGCAGTATATATTCCAGTGAGTGCTTCTAGTTATGCGCAGAGGTACTGTTTTCTGGATTAAGTTATAGAAGTAAGAAAAAAATTACCACCCCTTCTGCTCTGCAAGCGTATCTATTTGTTTCAATACTCCTTACCTCCTTTCAATAAAAATGAACCAGGTTAACTTAAACAGTTTGAATAGCAGCTTTTTTTTCTACTATTCTAGAAGACCGGAAGGAACAAGTACGACTCTGAGCAGAGTTTCCTCATGAGTTAAAGCTGAGTCTCAAATGTCACAAGCATTACCAAGCGAGCTTTGAGAAGAAAAAACACTGGATATTTTGTAAATAAACCACTTTCTTCTTCCTGACCATTGTTGATCTACCTTTCCAGAAACTTTCCTGCATCACAGAAAAGCTGTAGAAGTGGGAGATTTCTTTTGTATTTCTCAAGAGTCGCTGTCAAGAGGCAATAGCTAATTAATACTTAATCACTCATGAGATGTTCCCAATAAATAATTGTTTCTAGTTAGGATTTATCTGAATGAAGACAGGGACATATTCTGATAGCCACAGTATTTGGTGGGAACAAAATGTCTTGGGCTATGTTCAAACGAAACACATCTATGAGATTTCCATGACATCATTCTCTGTGCTGCTATGTTCAATGCAAATTCAGGAATGGCTTTTTGCAGCTCACCCGTTTAACTCGTAGGTAACGTTGCTTGTATAACACACCCTGGAAGGAAGTGTTAAGTCCCAGAAGGGAGTTTACAAACATATGTAACGGTGATGACTATACTCACTATCTGGTGAAAGTTGGTAATTAGTTTGGAAACACTGTTCACCTACATCACCTGACAATGAGTTACAGCAGTTACTGTTGGCCAAAATCCACTGCTACTAAGCCTGACTGTCATCATCAAACTGGTAAGATGTCAGTCTGTAAAAAATTCCAAGAGCAGAATCCAAAAGATGACAGCAACCTATTTTGGACCCAAATAAGCCAATCTGGCCTCTTTTCATCATACTAAGAAAGATTCATGAAATCTGATTTTAGTGAAAAATTTTTTAATTTCGTTCCCAGTGCTGCAAATCGCTACTGGAACTACTCCCACTAAACCTTGCTTGTGAACTTGGTCCACAGTTGCTGAGCAGCATAAATGAGAATTTTGCTCAATATAGTGGAATCCTGCAGACCCATTTGCATGGAGATGATGTTAATTCTTGAGGAGAGCTTACCCATGTCCCCAAAGAAGCTGCCAAAACACTTGCTGCCGCATCCTGCGCCCTATCTCCTCTTTCCAAATTCATTTGCACTTAGGGCCAAAGTCTAGTAAAGCAAAGTGGTTTGGATTAAAACGTGGACCGTGCCAAACGTGACAGCTGCGGCGGCTCTTCCTTTTGCTCAGTCTTTACTGTAAAGTCCTTTTCCGAAACTTCACAGGCGTCACACCGCTCCGCCGTCCGGGCCGCCGCTCTTCTCTCCCCTCCCCTCGGGTGGCTCGGGTGTCCTTCCCGCGCCGCCCCGGGGAAGCCCGGACACCCCCTAACCTGCCGTCCTGCGGCCGCAAGTGGAACAGATTTTTAAAAAAAAAAACAAACAAAAAAACCCACACAAAACCAAAACAGCTTTTTTTTTTTTTTTTAAGTGGCGCGGGGCGAGGCGATGCCTCCGATCTCCTGAGGGGAGTGAATACAAAGTCGAGCGGGGCGAAGGATAAGCCGCTGTTGACTTTCGGCTGAGAACACAGCGTCCACAGGCGGTCACCGGCGGCGCGGAGGGCGGGGAGCGCACGGCCGCCCGCCGCTCCTCCTCCCGGCCCGGGAAACCCGCCACCCAAGATGGCGGCCGGGCTGAGGGGACCGGCCGAAACACCTCGAAGGGCCCGCTCCCCTCCCCCCGCCCCGCCCTCCGTCACCGCTGGCGTCACGTCCCCGCGCAGCTCCCTCCCTCTACCTCCCCTCTCCTATTGGCCGCCG
>VXBL01003291.1:1193262-1279022 GCA_013400195.1 Aramus guarauna
CCCCCCCGCCCCCGCGGGGCAGGCCGGCACCGGCCTCACGTTGAGGGCGTTTATTTGGCGTAGTTCGGCCCAGGCAGTCGCTGGGTAGGGGTGTTTGCTCGGTGTTTTGCCGTCTGTGACAGCAGTCGTGTTTCCCTAGGGCTCTACCTTAATTTCTTGCTAGCACTTAATAGTCCCTCTTGGCGCTGAGTAGCCCCTAAAAGCCTGAGTCAGGGATTAGGGCCCAGTTGGGTGTTCTGCTGAGTGTCTCTGTGAGATACTCAAGTGAATATATGAATTAATTATTGCCTACGCTTTATAGTAAAGATTATTATTAAAGAAGAACGAACCCACTTTTTTTAAAAAAAGCAGGGTGAATGTTACTGTTTTACTGTTCAGTTAGTTGAGTGTGGAAACAGTTGTGGCTTGTAGAATAGAGCCTCTAAACTTTTTGGTGGCTGGATCGCTACACACGTTATTTGAGCTGTGAAGGTGCTTCCTCAACACGGCAGAAGAGATAATTATCTTAGGATTTCCTTGGTAAATACTCAAATCTTAAAATTAGATATCAACCCTCACCCATAAGCGCTTGGTCAGGAGTGCTGACTGGGGAACCCTGTGCATCGTAATATTGTCCATATGGGGTTCTGATCAAGAAATGGGCTTTGGCGTTCTCATTTCTGTCTTCCACTAGCCTCAATACGTGTCCCTGTGATTATCATAACGTGATAATGTTCCATATGAAGACAATTGTACAGTATTTATTTTTTTAATGTAAAATATGCATTTATGTTGCTGTCATTCATTAAAAACATCTGCCAAGTTTCCCATTTGGGTAATTCAGAATTCTATAACACCTTGATTTTTAACTTGTCCCAAGCATATTGATAAAACAGTTTATTTTCAGTTATGTACAAAGTTTGGTGATGCCAGTAATGTTGGAAGTGGGAATAATTACTGCAGTGATTGCTCTGCTTACTAATGGGGTTGTTAGCTTTGTTAGTAACTACTTGCCTTAGTATTTAACTTGGTTTTGTGTAAATTGTTTTGTTATCGTTGAGTAGACAACTGTACAAGAAAGGTATGTTTAGGAAGGTGCACAGTAAAGCCTGTGCTATCATGATAAAAAAATGAAACTAATGGGAAAATACAAGTTGGAATTCATCTGCGTTTTCTCTCCTTTGGTGCCAGCGTACTGAGTTTTAAGGTAAGTCAGCTAAAGTAGGGAAGGTTCAAGATGAGCACGTGTGAGTAAAAGGAACATGTGTGTGTATCAGGAAGCAGGTAACCTTTTCAGTATTTTTTGAATTTGCTGATGCACTTAAATGGCCTTCTGCACAATGAAAAAAACACTGCTAGGCCATGTGTAAGTTTTAGATATTGACATCTATCCAACAAATCCTGGAACATATGCTTGGTACCTAAAATAACTACTGTGGATGGCTATTTTTCATACAATAGCTTAGGCTTATGGCTATCATTCTTGCCTATTAGGTGCTTACACATCACATTATTCATTAGCATGAGAGATATTGGTAATATCCACTGTATGACAAGTATCCTATGGTAACAACAGTTGCTAATGAGTATCCAGTTCATAACACCTGTGTTCCTGTGCCACTTCTAGCAGAAAGATGGCTATTTACTTCACATAGGAAGCCAACATTTGATCTTTATCTCTTTCCCTCCTCCCACCTCCTTCACTCCTCCCCCTTTTATCTCTACTGAAATTGTGCATTTAGCCATTGGCTTCTTTTATTCAAAACTGTGATTCTTTTTTTTCTTTTTTCTGTGACAGTTTACCTCCATTCACTATCATCAAACAAATATTAAATCACTCTAGTTTTGTTGAATCCCAAATTAATAGAGGCTATGAAGGGTTGCCATGTTGCAAATTAGAAACTTTTAAAAAATGTTACATATATGATTCCACACTGCTCAAATCAGTTCCACCAACTGTTATATTGCTAGCAGTTGCTGTCACATCATACACACCTTCCAGATCTTACATCTTCACAGAGGTTATTGTGTGCCTTACAAAAGGCAGGGAATTTCCTGCATTTTGTCTTTTGAAGTGCTAAGCATATGTTTAGCTTTTTGGATACATAGCGAGTTAAAGTTGGATTTTCATTTTCCAGTCTATATCAATATGCTTCTAAACACACCAATTCTGGTCATGAAAGACACAAAAAAGAAAAACCAAAATGCACACCTGTTTTTCATAAGATGTTTAGCAGAATTTCTTCATATGCATAAGTATTGGGTAAACATGCATGGACATGTTATGTAGTAAACAATTGCTGCCATGTGTTTTAAGATGGGCAGATCAGTGACAACACTGGGAATAGAGGGATTTACTGTGACCAGAAATATAAAATACTTCCTTGTCCGTTTTTCTTATTTATAGTACTGCTCAAAGAAATACCAAGTATAATAAACTTTTTAATATCAGAAGGATTTGTACTGTGAGAGCAATAATTTGTAGCTAATACTAAGGCAGTATCTCTATGTAGTGTTTTAAGATTTCTAGTCTAGTACATGCAGCGTTCTGTTAAGGTCTTCCAAGATTTAAGAGTTGTCAGAGCAGTGGGAAAAAAAAAAAAGTATTGTTAGGGCAGAAAAAGGAGCTAGCCTCACAGAACTGCAGAAGTGGTCGCACTCACTTTTTTAACATGTGGTTATCTGGACTCTTATACAAAATTATGCAAATGCTTATCTGCTAGGAAAGCTCATTAAGGTAACTTTTTTCATCTTAAGTCTTCAATGAGGAACAAGTTTTACTTGGGGTTTTTTCTTGATTAAGAAAGGATGAGCTGTTTATTGTGGGTATGGCTGTGGTGATACTTGAGTAGTGCCATAGACCTTGGAATGCAATACTAGATCTTTACAAAGATCAGGGTAAGTGCAGATTGTTCATTGTTTCTGCAATAGACATAGTTTTATGAACAGTTTATGAACAGCTTGGAAATCATTAATTGCTGTACTACGTGTTAGGGGTCTTGAGTATAGCCTTGCTTCTGGGAAGGTTGGGAAAGAAGACTTGGGGTTTGGAGTGGGGGTTTTTCTTTTTTGTTTTACCAGGTGTTTCAACATTTCAGTTTCTGTTGGTGATTGTTGCTTGCTGCAGCGTTCAAATTTGACTGACATTTAGGTTTTTTGAAATGAAATGAAAAATATGCATATTATTTCTCTGGAAATACTGGAAGAAACTGATGAGTTTCTGCTAGCCTTTTCTTCTCTGACTTGCCTGTATGGTTGCGTGAGAGATTAAGAGTTGCTTTAATAGTGCCAGCACAGGAGAAGCGTCAAATACATATTTCTGCTCTGTACTTGAGAGATGCATGATGTGAAATGATGATAATGCAGGGCACTTCAAAATGAATATTGGAGCAGCCATTGAATCGAGATGTTTTAAGATCAGCAATGTCAAAGTTTTAAGAGTCGCTGCTAGCGTTCACTGGAGTTACAATACTAACAATATATTTGAGAATGCCAAGGAAGCTTCAGAGGAATGTAATGAGATACACTGGGTATCACAGGTAGTTAGAAGCTTTTTCAACCTGTTCTGTATCCTACACAAAATAGTTTCCTTGGGATTAAAATATGGAGAAACTGAAGGAGAGCAGGAACTTCACTCACGGAGTTAGTTAAAAATAGGTTCCTTTCAGCTGACTTGTAGTTCTGTGGTGAAGCTCATCCATTTTGTCATTTAAAAATCATACTGAGGTATTTGTGTAGCTCCCTTTATTTGGCATGCACAACTTCTCTAGGAAAACCTGGAATGACAGCATGTGCAATGTCGTACTGATTTTTATTTATTTCTGAGAGTCCCATTATAATTCTGAAGGGGGGAGTAGTTGCTGAGATGTGTTTCCTGGTGGTATCTTGTAGAGATTGTGTTGGCTTTAAAATCCCATAGCACTTTTATCAGGGACCTTGAGAGTAAACTTTATTATTCTGGTCTGCCAATAAGCCAGAATTAGTATAGGCAGGAAATAATGGCTAGAGGAAGGCCTAAATCACTTGATCAAACTGAATGAAGAGTATGTTTTTTTTACCAAATCCAAATACGAATTTGCATTTATCTCTGAGGGGTTCTTTCCTTGTTTTGTAGTTTAGTACCTTTTATATCTGTGAAGGCTGAGAAAAAGTTTTTTAGTCGTTGCTGTGGTTGCTGCACTGGATGTCCTGGGTTATAGACTAGTCTCCCACTGTGGCCTGCAGCCTGGATGCTCTGAGTAGCTAGTGTGGTGAGTAAGCAGTTTGTGCACAGGGCCATAGTAAGTAGTGTTTAAAAAAATTGAAAGTGCCATACAGCTCACACAAGGTTTTGGAGGTAAATAGCAATATGTTTCTGCACACACACGCTCCCATTCCCCCTTTTTTGTTTGTATTGTGAGTCATAGACCAGCCTAGTGCTAGTGTAGAGTAGCAACTTTCTAGGAAGGAGAGATGGCTCAAGCAGCTCTGCTTTAAAGTAACTGCTGCCTCTGCAGTTCCACAACAGAAACAGCGCGCTTTCAGAAACCATTCACTGGAGTGAGAGCAGTAGGTAAAGCTCTCCCATTATTTGCATGCTTTCAGACCTTCCTGTTGTAGGTGCGTCAACAGAGCCACTTGAGTGAAGTATTTTGTAATAGTAAAAAACCTCATACTGCAAAACAGTAAAGACTGTGTGATGAGGTCTGAGTTTCTGAGCAGCAGTGATTCAGAGAAGTGGAAGAGGGATCAGGATACATTAGCTGAGCATGAGCTCCAGATATATGCTAGTGTACTTGAAAGGCCTAATATCTTAATAGCGTAGAACATTTCTTCTGTATCTGGTATTGTTGTGAAAAACGCTAGAATGTATCAGGATTCTGCAGGCATCAGCTAACACAAGATTTTAATGATAAGCTGAAGGGCTCGCTAATGACTAATGGGCAGAAAATAGCCCTTGTGATAAAACTTAAGTAAATATAACTGGAAAAAGGAGGATGGAGGGGTAGCAATCACAGGCTGACAGAAATAGATTTGATCGTTTGATTTTTGATGTAGCAAACGAAGAACAGGATCCTATGACTGAGAGCGCCACATGAATTCATACTGGTGATGTGTGTTTTTAAATTGGAACACTTTCCAAAGACCATTCTGAATTCTGTTTCTAGAAACTTTAGGGTTGAGGTTGGTTTCCTACTCACAGTTGTGTTAGTGCAAGCTGAGAACTGATTTAGGGAAGTAAAACAATCAAGTCAAATCTACAGAACAGAAGGGAGAATCTAGCTTTACAGTGCCATCTGCCAAGAAATTATTATACCAAGGTTTCTGCTATTTGAGCTGTTTTCCAAAAGACAACACAGGTTGATCTTAAGTCTGTTTGTCATTTTAGTTTCTCCCAACTGTCCATTCCATTTCTAGGCTAGGGTGATGATGCTGCAAAACTCCTTGACAGAGCTAGCTTCAGTTCGTATTTGTTGTGCATTTTCTCTTCCTAGGAGGAAGAGCAGTGACAGGTTGGCCAGTAATAACTAGTTTGTCAAACAACTACTGTTTACACAGAAAATTATTTTGGTGGAGCCCTATTTTGGTAAATTGTTCTTAAGAGTGACTTTACTGGTCACTTGTCTTTCATGTAGAGGCTTTTGTGTGAGTCCAAGGTATGCAGGTCCTCTTCAGAAGCAGGCAGGAATTAAAACCAAGGGCCTGTCAGCTTTTATCTGGAGGGAGAACATTCTTCTTCCAGCAGAGTGTTGATGGAGTTTCAGGATTTTTTTTTTTTTTTTTTGAGCCTGATCAACTGAGTTTTCAAGTCAAGAAACTTTTAAATTATATGTCTGAGGCTTTTTTCAAGGAGTGTTTGTTTTGGTCCCGCTCATCTCTCCCTGTCTTTCACGTATGCACATGCACTTGTCCTGAAGGCATGTTATCACCTGAGTCAGAATGCATTTCCTTTGGGATCACTAGTAATTGTAACTATTACTTTATAATATCCTTTACAGCTTAATGTCCCTGTGCTGGTGTTCCAGCAATTCAGTGTTCTCCTTGGAAATGTCTTGCTCTTAGTTAGCAACAGCTTTTCTGTGACCAGTAATGTCATTATTGAAGTCTGGCAAGAAGAATCCTTCTTGCAGTACAGCTTTTCTGAAGGTATACTTGTTTTGTTAGATTGCAGAAACAGTTGTGGATTGGGAAGCTGTTAACTAATAGTCTTGAGATCATCAGGGCCTTGGTGCAATTCTGCAATCTTATTACCAGATATTTTCCTCTATTTATTTTCTTGAATATGCCAGGTTAGACTTTGGAGACAGTACACTGAATGCAACATTACAGGCTGAGAGCAAGAGCCTGTAGTAGATATGTCAGTTGTAAAGCCGCAGCATCTTTCCAAAGCCTCTAAATGATGAGTATCCAGCAGTGTATCTGCTTCTCCAGGAAGGCAACAGGACGTTGAGCACAGATAAATTACTATTGAGTGCTTCTTGCCTTCAGCTCTGTTCTTCAGAGTTACCATTCATCGTTCAGGTGGGGATGTGTGTCTTTGGTGAATCCTAGGCTACGCTTTCCTGGGCTCAAGTTATGTGATGCTAAACCTGCAGTTGTTAGCATCCTGCGATGTGTGCAGCTGTGGGTGGGGGACTTGGCTCCCCAGTGTTGAAGTGATGGGTACTTTGGAGAGCTGAAGCGTGAGCTGCAAGGTGATGATGCCAGTAGTCTGTAATCAAATGTTGGCAAATACATGTGTCAGAATGTAGCTGCTGGAGAAACTTTTCCCCTTTCAACTTTTCTCCATTTTGTATCGGTATAGGCACTTGAATTGCAGCTATTACAAAACATGAAAACTTCATTTATGTATTTATAAGACAGGCAGTATATTCAAAGAATACATATTGGGCCAGAAGAGTGTCAATTAAAATTTATTATTAGTTCAGTATATTTTTTCTTTTCTTTAGAGATTACACCTTTGAGATTCTTGCTGTCATTTGAAGAATTCTAAGAAATATTTGAAAAGCTTAGCCATGGAGAGAGTCCATAGCACTGGAATAAAGTGTATCTGCATACTATGGTGTTTAGTGTTAACTGTTGACCTTATGTAGCAGACACTGCTTTTTAAAGTTTGCAAAAGCCATGAATCTAAGCTGCATTAGACTCAGCTATTAATTCTAATTTTGATTGACATATTGAATTAACATTCTTTAAAGATGCACATATTTCCTGGAAACTTGGTTTGGTGCTTTTTAGTGTGGGACAGTTTGTACTTGCTTGTTACAGCTTTTATCTAGTCATTCCAGCTGCTGCAGCTGCATTAGGTATGCTTGTATACTTTGCCTTTTATATAGTGGGAAGCTATCATTGTATCAGTGTAGTGGGTTTTTTCCCCTCCTCTGCCTGTTTTTCTCATAATGAACTGCGTTTTGGTCCTCAAGTGCTGAAAAGTTTTGCCTCCAAAGCGGTGGGGAACCATCCCTGTTCCACTGGCATCATCTTTTCCTGCCCTTTTCTTTTTCTTCTAACTCCTTCCTTTGAGAAGGTAAATTGTCTTGCTCAGAGCTGGAAATTTGATTCTGATGAAATGCATATTCCTTTCGATAAAAATAATTATGCTTCTGGAAGTCAAGTTTTTAATCCTTATCTTCAGAGCCACTTCTTACTGCTGTTCAGCAGCTCTTAGCCGTTCCTTTTCCTTGTATTCTGTCATTGTGGTCTCTTATGCTCTGGAATGTCAAGCTTTCTCTAGGCTTGTGCATAGTTAAGTCACAGTAAAAATGCAATTGTTTTTAACATTGCTATTTTCATTCACTGTAAAGTTCAAAGTATAGAATAAAATTGTGATAGGCTGATTTTTTTTCCTATTTTCAAGTTGCACTGTAGTAACACAAGCAGTAGTAAACCGATTTACGTATATTTACAACTGCTTTTTTCTGAATACCTGCATGGGAGCTGTGGAGAAAATGACACACACACACCCCCAAAAAAAATAAATTACTCTTACATGTCCAAGGGTTTTATGTGGTTTTAATTTATAAGTAATGTTTTTGTAACTTGGCTTTGCTTACTAGTTCTCTTAATTTGAACTTGTTTATAAAGCTGTTCCACAAGGCATAAAGCTAGTAGTGTTTGATACAGTAATAGAAACGTGTGCATATCAGAAATATGTGAAATCTGTAAATCAACTTGGAAATCTGGGAGAAACGAGTAGCATTGTGGAGGTTTGGGTGAGTGAGAGCTCCTGGGGTACTTCCCCACCTTTTGTGTCTGGAGGGGTAGGCATCGTTTAAAAAAAGGGCACAGTGTTGTCCAGATCTATTTATTCTGAAGAATTACATTATTGTAATTCTTTTTGCTTTAGCAGTTGTACCTTGTTTAGGTGAAGGATTGCCTGCAGTCTGAACTTCAGGCTCTGTTCTTCAGCACAGCTGGATGGTGACAGTTCTGTTAGTAATGGGCTCTGCTCCCGGTAGTGTAGCCCAGGCAGGCAAGTATCTCTGCCTGGGGAATCTCACTACTCTGAGGAAGTGAGAGATGTGAGTTCTTCATTAGGTGTTGTGCTTGACTTTGACTTCACAGTTTTCAAGTTTACCAATATGCCTTTTCATAAAAGTGACAGTTTTGGCTGGGATTTTGGCTCATGCTCTATGTGTGTTGAAAAAGCCTTGATTCAAGAAAAGGTTATAAATGTTGGGCAAACTTAGTATGCTTTCTGTTAGTTTACCATGGTGTTTATAATGCTTTTGGTGCTGCTGTTCTATGCACAACTCCTTTCATCATTGCCCTTTCTTACAAGATGCTTTTGTTTATTCCCTGATTCCATGTACCCTTTTGTCTTCAATGTGAAGACCTAGGAGACTCTGTTTTACTATGAAATAATACAGGCAGAAATAGTTAATTCAATTTCATGTTGGATTTCTACTTTTATAATGAAAATTAAATTGTGTGTACAAGTACTGTTTAAAATATATGAATTTATAGTTGTGCAATAACTTGATCTAGATTCAGAATGTAATTACTTTGATCTTGATTCTTTTCAGACTATGAGAAGACAAAGAAATGAAGTTGTTGTGGAGTTGAGAAAGGTGAGGTGACTTAGCATTATTTTTGTCAAATGGGATTTGCCTATGTCGGTATTTCAGTAAAACTTGAAAGCTTTTGTTAAAGGCGTAAATAAAAAGGGAGAAAGATAACTCTTGTGTGTTTTTTAGTCCACCAAGAACACCATTGTTAAAGTTTGTATTTACTAATTCTGTGAAGGTACTTTGGTTTAGAAGAAATTTCTAAGGTTACCATACTTGGTACTAGAAGTTCCATAATTTTTGTCCTGAAAAGCAGAATGTTATTTGTAATCTATTGAAGCTTCTCTAGCTAGGTTTTTAATTTTAAAAACTTAGAAAAACCTTATGATTTTTCATTTGTAAATCTGATGTTCCTGCTATTCTGTAGACAAAGCTATTTTCCTTCCCAAAACAGTAGTTCAGCATGCAAATAAAGGTGAAGGAGTGTATGTGTGAAGATAACACTGTTTAGAATTGTTGGAAAACTAACTCTTGAGAAAAGCAATCATAACTTGAAGTATTTTACTTCTGGAATGAACAGAAAACTAGCCTCTGGGAATTGCCTTGTCTGTTATAAATCATGACAAATAGGTTGTAATGTCAGTGGTGATGGATGTGTGCACATGAAACTTTGCTGCAAAAGTAGTTACTACTATAGATAAACTTGGATGGACGATTCTTCTAGAAAAATCATGAAGAAACTTCCAAAGCATTGCTTCTCTGTGCAGCCCTTTCCAAGTTGAATGTTGGAAATTGTAACAGTATCAATGAAAGCATGTTTATGATGCTTGTTTAAAACGGAAGCTTCTATTCCCTTCTTAACAGCCCTCCATGCTCCCTAAATCAAAGTTTTAAAGATATTAAATTATTTTTCTCTTTAAGAACAAAAGAGATGAGCATCTTCTGAAGAGGAGAAATGTTCCTCATGAAGATATCTGTGAAGATTCTGATATAGATGGTGACTTTAGAGTGGTAAGAATTAACTTAACTCTCAAGCATGTCTTCTCTTTATGTACTTAAAAGACATTTCTAACTGCATTTGTCTCTGTTTTCTAGCAAAACACTTCTTTGGAGGCAATAGTACAGGTAAAAAAAAAATAATTGTTTGAACATTCTTCATGCCATGGTGACAAATATGTGAAAAGATTAAATTCTCTTTTATTTTAGAATGCTTCAAGTGACAACCAGGGTATACAGTTAAGTGCTGTGCAGGCTGCAAGGTAAGAACACACTCTTCTCAAATATACTGGTTTTATTCTTATTTTATCATGCTCTTAAATTCAGAAAATGTGTTCTAGCTTAACTAGAGAAAGTATGTCATTTACTGATTTTAAAAAAGAAAACTTGATAAATAGAACTTTACAGAAAAGGTCTAGGTCTTCAAAGTAGTCAGGATTTTCAGTAACTATATATAAATGCTAGTGTTTATCTTAATGCAATACTTGATGCTTCTCAAGCAGAGTAAAATATATAATTAGCAGAACTATAAAGTCTTTAGCTTTAAATACAGAAAGAACTGTCATAATACTTTTTCTAGTGTTGTAATGGATTAGGCCACTAAAACCATGTTTTACTTTAGGAGGAATTGTTTTATGTTTTCAAGAAGTTATCCTAAAGTACTCTTACAAACTTTCCTTGCATAAATTTAGTATTAGCTGTTGGGCTTTTCTTGTTGTTGCAGCAGAAAGATACAACTTTGTTTACCCTCTGTGGTTGGGGGGGTTGATTCAAGTGCAATGGAAGTCTTCCAGATCAAAGAGAAGTGAATTGGAAGTCACTTTTTGACTTTTGGGAGTTAATATATTTGAAACTGATAGTGAAAAGAATAGTTTCTGCGCCCATTTCCATGGGGCAACTTGCCTTCATTAAAGTTTAATCAACTCGGGGTACTATCATGTAGAACATGTTTAGAATATGAGCCGCTGAGTTAGGCCTGATTTAAAAATGAATGGGAATGTCCATCTGGATTTCTTACCATTATAACTATTTTTTAAAATGGAAAACTAATTTAAAACAGTGCAGTTTACGTTATTGGAAAGGCATTAAAGTCTATTTTAGAGATGAAAACAAATCCTTTTCAGTCTTGATTGAATCTGTGCCATCCTTTGGTCTGAAGCTGGAGCAGGAAAGGAAAAATCTTCCCCAAGTCTAACCCCTAGAACATAAAACTGGAATATGAAGGACAGAAAACTCATTAGAGGTGCTTAAGAAAAAGCAAAACTAAACAAAAAGCTCTCAAAGGCCTCCAAACCTGAAGTTTTATTTGATTCTTGTAGTAGAGTTCTCTACCTGTTTGAGCAGGTGGTTTGTGAATAGACTGCACTATGATTGTTTTGTCACTGCACAAAAATCAGTGTAAGTACACTTTCGTTCCTTAATTTTTATAAGCTTGTAGATGTAAATTTTCTTCACTTCTGAAAGGAATCTCCTTTCCTTGGAAGCTGAAAATGCACATCTGATTATTAGAAGAGTCTTCACATAATCTGTGTTCAGATCCTCCTTGTTGCTTAGTTTTCTGAGGTACTTTGTTTTGCAGCTCTGGCTTTTCATCTCTTGTCTTTCCTTATGTTCCCCCCCTTTAACACACTGGTGATAGGTTTCAGGATAAAGCAGCAGTGGAAAGTTGATTTCTAATTATTGTGTTCTGTCAAGCCTTTCATGTGGTTGTGAATAGGCTGGCATATGAAGAGATGACTCTACAGAATCTCTCTTCCCACTGCTAGTAAAAGTTTGGTGTGGCAGCCCAAGCTGTCCCCTCCAAGAATCTTCCTTCATTCTCCTTAATTCCTTCGCTGCAGAAGGGTGAAGATAAAGGGATTAAAAATTGAAACAAATTTGTACACTTCTGTTCTTTGCAGTTGTACTTTGTGAATCCTTGCTCTCTGAGCAAGGTGGTAAAGAACCAGCAAGTTTCTGCCTTTCTTGTAAAAGCAGCTGGGATCTGTTTATCTCCCTTGTTTGGGTGGAGGAGGAAGAAGCTGAGGGTGTAACTGAATTAACTCTGATCTTTATTTTGCTGACTGGTAATAAACTTCAAAAGTAGACAGAGAAGACATGGTAACTGAAACAGGCAATGAATGCAATGGCTTCAGTTTTTCAATAGTCAGTAACTTCAATTTTGGGGATTAGTTATTGTCACTTGAAGAAGACAAATCCTGCTCTGTCTTTGAGAGCATGTGAGTCACACTGAGTCCAGCAGGTAGTGCAGCACTAGAGCAGTTTGTCCAGGGAGGTTGTTGGATCTCTGTGCTTGGAGGTTTCCAAAACTCAACTACAGGAAGCCATTACTGACCTGGTGCAGTGTCAGCAATAACTCTGCTTTGAGCAGAAGGCTGGACTAAACCTCCAGAGATCCTTTCTAGTCATGACTTCTCATTCTGTGATTTATCTGCTAAGTCTGGTCTTTTCTCCTTTTCCTAAACAGAAAGCTGCTTTCCAGTGATCGCAATCCACCAATTGACGATCTAATAAAATCAGGAATATTACCTATTTTAGTGCACTGTCTTGAAAGAGATGACAAGTGAGTATTTCTAAAACTCAAAATGTTTAATTGTTGCAAGAATTCTCGGTATTTAGCTAATGTGGCTATGGCGTCTGATTTGAAAACTCACATTACAATATTTTTTTTTTTTCTTACTTTGCAGTCCTTCTTTACAGTTTGAAGCTGCATGGGCTTTGACAAACATTGCCTCTGGAACCTCTGAACAAACACAGGCCGTAGTTCAATCTAGTAAGTCCAACAGTATTTGATCATTGATAAAGCACACGCTGTAGCTTCCACAAATACGATCATCTGAATGATACTGTAAAGAGCATCCACACTCCTGTTCCTCTCTGTCTCCAGCATGTTCACCAATCCACATGTTAGGGTTGGTCCTTTTGTGCGGTAGCCAGGATGGTTGAAATTGAGTTGTCAATCACAGGCACGTCGCTGAAGGACCTGCCCATGAAGTCTCCTGCCAGATGTTCTACCTCTTCTCTGGCAAGCAGCATCAGTTGAAGCGCACACCTGCTTTTGTTCTTCATTTTTCTCAGATTTTAGATTCAGTTGGGTTTCCTAATGGTGAGTAATCTCTTCTGGAAACTCATGCTATTTTAGCAGAGTTGATATCTGCTGGTTTCCAGTTTTCAAACTTAAAAAAACCCACAACCCACAAAAAAACTTGAAACAAAACCAGACAAAAAAAACCCCTAAAAATACTCCCATGGAGGGATTTCCTGTCTTATTGTGAAGACGGAGGAAAAGATGTGGACCAAGTCCAAAGGGTGCCTGACGTCGAACTCTTCCCAAATTAAGTTGAAGAAAAAACACTGTCCTTCATATTGTGAGGAATCTGAAGTATGGAAAGGAATTATTGTTGGACTTGGAATCTGAGCTACCAAGCAAAGCAAACTTTCTTCTGTACTCTAAACACTTCCTAAGTTTTGTTGGTAAAGCAGAAATAAGTGTCTGTGCACTTTTTGAATTGAGTGAATAAAACAGCAGAGCTTCCTGAGACCTGTGCAAGAATCGGACATACAGTAAAACAAGTTTTTGCTGAAAATTTGAGGGAAAAAAATCCACAGAACTTACATTACATGAGATACCAGTAGCTTTAATGGTTGGAATCAGTGTTGTATTGCAGTGCACGCTGCTGATACAATTAAACGTGCTGTGCTTCCAACAACAAAAAGACAAAATTATGCTTGATCTTTGCATGTTTACCCCCCACCACAACCATCATATACTGACTTCTTTTAGAACTACTTGGAACTCTTATTCAATGTAGTAAGTACAGTTTCTAAGATGTGTGGTGCTGTTTAAGTGTTGAAATGTCAGTGTGTGTTACGTGTATTCCATGACTGACTTTTTCACTTTGGTGATCAAAGATGATTGTTTCTTTTTCATTGTTAGTGCTGAGCAATTACAGGCTTCTCACAAACTGTATATTTGCTTTATATTTTGGAAAAAAAAACCAAACAAAAAACCCCAAACAAAAACAAACTCATGTGTATTCTTAAGAAAGTTCTTAGCACTATTTTCTCTGTTAAATGGCTGGGTGTCTTTCAAAAGTCTTTAACTGGAAAAATAGGTTAATTCTCCACAGCAGATGTGAAGGAATTTAAGGCAGGTGACTTCAGCTTACAGGATTTTTTTTTAATTGAATATATGTTTTGAGATTGCATTGGTTGCAAGATCAGTTGCCCTTTGCACTTACGAACTCTGTGTTAACAGTCCGTTATAGTATGTGTCTTTGCTAATACTTTTAATTTTCCTTTTTCCCATCTTCCTCTTCCTTTTGCAGTTGCATCCTGAGGTTTTTTTTTGGAAATCTGATTACTATATAACCTGTCCCAGACCTCTGATCTAGAACACTGCTTTTTTTTTTTAAACCTAGCTTATCGATGGATTGAAGATGGGTTCCAAATATAGTAATTCTTTCAGTGATGATCTTTGATTCAGCTAGGTCTGCATGTATGCACTATATTAGCCAGTTCAGTAGCTATAACGTGAAAGTATGGTTTATTTCTGGTAATGATTTATTTCAATGAAAAAGATGGTCTGTTGTAATCTTTCCAAAAGTACTTATTAATATGCTTCCTGGGGATGCTTTTTCTGTTTGCATGCAAGCATTGTAAAACACCTTTATTTAGTAGGAATTCTGTTGTGAGTTGTTATTTCTCTAGCAAGAAATGTTTTACATTGAGAAAGAGTGACTAAAAATACCAGCCTCTCTTGAAATATGTGATCTAAAGTAAATGGAGGGTTTCTTACAGACTAAACTTAGTGCTTGGGATTAAAACAATAAGAATCGGTTATCTAAATGTTATGCGTGTTTGAAACATGGGCTTAGCTTTAGTGCTAAGAATTGGGAGCATTCTCCTGTTTGTCACCCACATAGGGTAGACAAGTAGCTGCCTTGGTAACAGTTGTGGAGTTTTGTGTGTTGCCTTTTGAATCCTTTTCTATATGCTCAGTCAGTTGGCTTTTTGCCATAAAGCAGTAGCATTTGAAACAATCTCTTCTGCGGTGATCATTTAGGTGATTCTGGTATGTTGGATTGAATAGAGTCAAAACTTAGTGCAATGAAAGGAGACTTCACGTTGAGGAATGCATTTGTATTAGCTTTCGGGAACTTTCCAAGACAGCTAGATCTGTAGAAACGGCTTCTGTTGCTGTACACTTACCTTCATAATTGTTATCAAAGGATATTGAATGCAGAGTTTGGAAATATTAGGGGAAAGTACACAGTGACTTGGCACTTTAGTAGTGCATCTGTTTGGGCAGCGGGAGGTTCTTTTGGTACAGTTCACCTTGTGTGTCTGCTTGTATGTGCTCAATCAACCAGGGTTCCTCTTGGTAGAGCCACAGGTGAAGTTCCGCACCACAGCTTTGCCTGAAGCTCCGCACTGACAGTGTATACAGAAGATCCCTCGGTAGTTAGCTTTTTGCAAGTGCTAAAACCAGCAACTAGCACATACGTCACTACTAGTAAAGATGTGATGGATGATATAGGGTACTGTAAATCAGTAAAATTGAAACAAATTAAACCTCTATTTCCTTCTAAATTACCAGTCAATGTAGATGTGTACCTACTGACTCTTACACTGGCCGATTTGAATGAGTGAGGTTAGTCTTAAACAGTTACTACGTTGCAGTTGGTTCTGATAACTTGGCATGGAATTTCTAAATTCAGTAAGTATAACTAAATTCGGAGTCCTGACAAGCTCCAGTAAACTTGTGAGACTTGCAAACAGATGTCAGGTTATTTTAAGAGTTGCTTTCATAATACTCTGAAGTGCAGGCTCTGTGAGAAAGTGCAGTGAAGGAAGAATTGTTAGTGTGTTTTCAGTATTATCTGGGAAGTTAGTAAAGTTTTGACCAATACTTAACCAGGAGAAAAATTTTTCATGCAGTACTGAAATCTTATTTAAGATCTAAGTATGTGAACTACTTTGTCTTTTGAGAGATGTATTTCTTAAAATTTCATGGGATTTTGTTTATATCTTCCAGATGCTGTGCCACTTTTTCTGAGACTGCTGCATTCACCTCATCAAAATGTTTGTGAGCAAGCTGTGTGGGCTTTAGGAAATATCATAGGTTTGTGTTACTCCTGCCACTAAAAACTTCTAAGTTCCTCTTGGTATTGAATGAATAAACTAGGTAGGATTTTGTGTTAGAACTTGGAGATGCTCAACTATGAGACAAAAGGCAGGTGCTAGACTGGTAATTACCCTGTTCTTAACTTATTCCTGTTTTCTCCATTGTGTATCAATGGTGTGCACCTAAAAACACATGATTACAGGCTTGCTTTCCAGGTACAGGAAAGGAATTACTGGCAAACAAACATGCAGATTGTTAAAATAATAGCAGTTTTGCATGGAGTTCTGAAATTGTGCCTGAGCTTACATATGTTGTGTTGAATTTGAAGGTAGTTGTGTGATCATTTGATTTTTCCTCCTCTTGTGGAAGCATTAGCTTTGTGGTTTGCAGCCCTGAACTATATATGTAGTGCTTGAGGACTAATGAGGTGCTGACATACTCAGATTTCTACAATCTGATATTTTAGAAATGCCTAGTCCTTCTTAAGAAGCAAACCAACAAAATCCACAGCATGGTAACTGCCTCAAGCTGTTAGTGATATTAGTGCAGTACAAGTCATATGCTGCTTTTGAGGCAACTGTAGTGATACTTGGGCAGTGATGAATATCTTTCAGATATGAAGATGACAATATTTGTTTTCAGGCAACTTTGAACTATTCTTGGGGTGGTTTAGTACTGATTATAAACTTTGTGGAGGGATCTTAAGGAACATGGTGGGTTATGAATTAGTCTCGGTGGTTTGGCATTGTCTACCCCCCCTTTTTCCTTGCCTACCACCAGCCCAGCCTGTGCACCTGCTATAAATCATGGGACACTTTTTTCTGTTAAGAATCTAACAGTTTTTAACGAGTAGTTCAAAATAAAGCAATTAGGCTGGCAGCCACAGGTCCTACTAAAGCTTTATATGAAAGTGTCTTTATCTATATAGATACATCTATCATATATATTTATGTGCATCATTCAAAGGCCCATATTCTTTAACTTTGTGTGGTGCATTTTATGTAACTGAAATTTTAAGTGTGCAGAAGTTAGACTTTTTGTGAATGGCACGGGGTGGCGATCTTTGGCTTCATAATTCTTTGATGTCTTCAACAGGTGATGGACCCCAGTGTAGAGATTACGTTATTAGTCTTGGAGTAGTGAAACCACTGCTGTCCTTCATCAGCCCATCTATTCCTATAACTTTCTTAAGAAATGTTACTTGGGTCATGGTCAACTTGTGCCGTCACAAAGATCCTCCTCCGCCGATGGAAACCATTCAGGAGGTGACTGAGTTACTGTTCAGTGTAACTAAACTGAAATTGAGTATGTATCTGCCTTAAAAAATAACTGTCAGGTGCTTCTTTTCCTCCTTAGATCCTTCCAGCGCTCTGTGTTTTAATTCACCACACAGATGTAAATGTAAGTAACACCACTTAACACTAGTTTTGTGTTCTGGTATAGTTTTTAGCTGAAGTACAAAGCTTGCCATAACTTTTTTTTTAAGAAAAAAAAAAAATTTTATCTGTGATGTTCTCTTTCATTATGGCAAATTTATATTGCTATCTTTAACTGCTTATTTTTAAGCATCAGTTACGATTTTTGCCTGCTATTTTTCTATCTTTGCAAGTGCTTGTTTGCATGTACTTTCCCTACACTTAAAGATAAAATGCAGTTTCAGTTGTATTTCTGTGAACACTCATTTACAGATAAATACAGGATTTCTTTGATTAGTACTTAAGTTTGAGGTAATGAAAATTATGTCAATGAAAGAAAAATGAGTGTCTGCTGAATACGTAAAATGCTAGTTTTAGGTGTAACTCTGAGGTATTAAATAAGAACATGAGGCTATTTTAATAGTGAAGTAAATGAGTGAGACTTTACTGCAATTATGAAATAGGTCAGCTTTTTGCCTAAAAGAAAGTCAGAATTGTTTCAGATTAATGCTTTGCTTCCTGGTGAAGTTGTAGCTCAGTTGTCTGAGTTAATGGCAACAGTGCTTTATCGAAGTATGTTTAAATATATTAATGAAAGTTGGCATAGTAATGATACTATTTAATTTATTGTATACAAGTAGGTGAAATTAAGCTTATTTGAATTTCTTGAAATGGCTGTATTTGTGAATCATTCAAGAGTTGTCAGCTGAGAGTGCTCATTCAATTTTTTTGTAAGCTGTCACTCGAAATGTTCAGATTTAGTGCTACTTAAATTGGCTTTTCTGTGTGTGAATACACACATGTATGCACACACAGAGGAAATTCAGTCTTAAGTGCTGCTTAACCAGATGTTAAAAAAAAAAAAAAGTCAAAGCTTTTCTTAAATTTTGGGGGAGGACTATCAAGAAAAAATAACTTGATGCCATATGATGTACAGCTCATTGGTTTGAGAGTGCCAAATGCTTGCAGGTTAATATTTTCATATGGCTTTATTTTCCTCCCAGGGGTGAGTCTTTCATATCTCACATTGTCCACCAGTACTTCAGGAAGGAGCAGATATAATTGAATTGCTTTTATTATATCCTTCAGAATTTAAGCTGTTGTTAGCAGTTTAGCTGGTTTTTAATCTCTGCATATTCTCTGGAGCTAGAACAGGTTGAACAGCAGTTGTATTTTAGACTTCTGTGGAGTAGAATGTATGAAGCTTGTAAAACAAAGTGGGGTTTTGCTATATTGTATCAATTCTGACTTCACAATGATAATTGTTTTGTTTCAATTTTTTTAAGACTTGGAATACTTCTGTACTAATTGCAAATACATGTTTTTACTGTTAGATATTGGTAGATACAGTCTGGGCACTCTCATATCTAACGGATGCTGGCAATGAACAGATCCAGATGGTGATAGACTCCGGAATAGTCCCTCATTTGGTTCCTCTTCTCAGTCATCAAGAAGTTAAAGTGCAAGTAGGTTTGGATAACTTTAAGGAAGTGTTGCTAAAAATGTAATACTAGAGAAAGTAGCTCGTTTCTTTTTGTAGTTCACATTGAAATTGAAAGAATACTTCTTCCCATGTGGTATAGTATTTGCATAAAATCTTTTGCTGTGAGAATGTGCGTGCTTGACTAGAAAAATCTTTGATAGAAAACTCTTTATGCTTACCTTAAATACTCTCTTTAAAGAAAGTGTTTTGTTTCAGACTGCTGCACTGAGAGCTGTAGGAAACATTGTCACTGGTACCGATGAACAGACACAGGTAGTTCTGAATTGTGAAGCTCTTTCACACTTTCCAGCACTTCTGACACATCCCAAAGAAAAAATTAATAAGGTAACTGCAGAGATTTAACCCAATTGATAACTTTTTTTATATTTGGCTTAGCTGTTTCGGATTCTACGTAATGTAGTGTGGTAGAGATTTCAGTATTTATATCAGATTAGGGCAGAAGCAGGCAGGGTGCTGAAATTTTTCTTGAAGTTAACAACCAGAGAAAATTCTCTAAGGAGCTGCAAAGTTCTACTTGACAAGAATGTTGTTTCCTGATTCTGCTAATTGAATTCTTAGGAAATTGAAGCTTTATCTTGTAATTCTGACTGTTGACTTAAAAGTTAGAGTTCTTGATATGTGAAATGTCACTTTAATTAAACTGAATCTCTTGGAAGTGATGAAATAGAGATAATTGGATGTCATTTTGAGTGGAGTGTGTGTGATAAATGGACTGGGGGTGGGGTGTGGGGAATGTGTGCGTGCGTGTATAGAAAAGGCTTTAAATGGGGGCACTGATAATGCAGTGCTGATTCCGGAGTGCATCTGAGGCATGTTGTTAAGTTCTGGGGTGCCACTTTACAACATTGCCAATGATTAAAGCCCAAAACAAGCCCACCAAGACAAGCCTAGGCATCTTAAATCTCTAACAGGTTCATTAATGAAAGTGATCCTGTGATCTGATCTGAGAGACTCAGTTGAATGAAGTGAGAATTTCTGAATCTCATGTTGAGAGAAATATTTGTCTAAAGTTATAATACCAGATGAGAGGAAGAGGGACTTGAGGGGTGGTGGAGGGTTTCTAGGAATGGAGAAATTTATCAACTGTAAGAATAAAAAAATTCGATACTGGAATATACTTAAAATTTTATGTGAAACTTAGTTCTTGACTGAAGTATAGATTCCCACTTAAAAAGAGGGTTGGGGAGGGGCTTTGGATCCTTGTTTAACATAAGAATCCAGATAGTCTTTGGCTTAGTTCAAAATTTCAGCTGTTCAGGACTGGGAGGGCCTACTGGGGAAAAGATCCCTTCTTACCCACTCTCCTAGGCACCTGCTGTTGGTTTTTGCTGGAAGGAGAGAGTCTCAGGTTTATGGACAGAATGATCATAAAGGGTCATATAACTTTACAGTATTCTCGAAAAGCAACCATTTGAGTAATAGGGGTTGCATGTTCTTGATGACGGATGCTAAGAAAAGAAACATTATGAAGCAGGTAAAGAACATAATTGTCTTCTACCACTCTCATGTCTGGAAAACATGATGCTGTAATGTGTTTAGGAGCTCATCTGACCATCAGCTGAAAACTGCTATAGCATTCATCCTCAGTAATGGAATCGATTATGAGTGCTTATTTGTAGCCTTGTGACTGTTGTCTCCAAATATTTTTTCCTTTTAATGTGTGGATTTGGAGTATTTGGTTGTAACTTGGGAGCAGTGAAAGACTGAAGAGTCTTGTGGAGTCTCCTAAGGCAAGACTGTCCGCTTTGTTGCCTGTACATCTAGTCTACTTACTAGGAATTCAGCTATGTGCGATAAAACTGATACAATACTTGATGGTATTTAAGATTGGCTAATGTATAATTGCAGCTCTAAAAATGTGCGTGTATAAAATCTTGCTGGAGTGAAAATAAAATATAGAAGACTATCTGAATTCATAATTTCTCACACTCTTTATTTTGCAGGAAGCAGTGTGGTTCCTATCTAACATCACTGCAGGAAACCAGCAGCAAGTTCAGGCAGTAATAGATGCAAACCTTGTTCCAATGATAATACATCTTCTAGATAAGGTTAGATAACAAGAAGGATTTAACAGTTTGTTTCCTTAATTGGGGAAAGTGACATTGAATTCCTTGCTTCGTGTTTTACATCGCACTGTAAATGTGGAGGGCAGGGGTAAACTATACCCTTGAGTGTTTTTCATGTGTTGCAAGATAAAATACATTACTGTTGATATTCTTTTGTGAAGTGCTGTGAGATGGTAAGTGCCAGATGTATTGGGGAAAGGAAGCAGATCAGGGGTCTCAGTTCCTTCTAAATCTCATTTAAATTCTTTTTCTCACTGTGTAAACAGTGGGGATAGAATTGTTTACTCTCATATGTGAAGAGGTCTGGCTGGGAGCAGCTTTTTGCCACAGCTTAAGGACTTCACCCTTTTTTTCCCCATGTTATGTGGAAACATGAGGAAGTGCTCAACAGTGGCATTTATTAACCTGTTTGTGTTGCAGCACTTGTCTGGTGTGAGAGAATTCCAAATAATGATCTGTGACACTTGATTATGGACTGGGGTTGTCCCATCTATTTTTTCTTAATCAAGTAAAACTGCATCAACAAAAAATAGGTGGTCATGGAAAATAATTGTAGCTTTTGTGTGTTTGGAGTTTTTTCCCATAGAAAAGCAGCATGCTGTATGCATGTATGAATGTATGCTGCTTTTCAGTAATAGATGAAGCTTGTTGAGATGAATGCTTTTATTACCTTTTTTATTAAATAGTAAAGTCGAGTAGTTGCTCGCAAATGCTTCTGAATGCTTTTCTCGTGCTTTTTTTGCAAAGTCATTACTTGTTGAATACTAGACGTTGAATGCTAGTGGGTCATCATTTCAAATACCTGCATTCCTTTCCAGTTGTTGGGTGTTAGCATCTTTTAAAACCTTAGTTTTTCAAACCACCTTGTGCTCCCAAGGATCTGTCTTGTAAGAAAGAAGGGTAGCTACAAGCATGTTTTTAAACAGGAACAGCACAACATACCTTTCAAACATTTCCTACTTTTCATTTATTCATGATGATTTTTCTTTCCTGAAGTGTGGAGGGAAGCCAGAAATACCAGCCTTACAATGTGTTCAGCCTGTGACAAAGATGCAGTTTCTTGTTTCAGTTTATAGGCTAGGGTTGAGACTGAAGACATAGTTGTCTTTTCTCCTACGTAACATATAGCTGTTGACAAATAGTTCAGTTAACAGTCAACTTATTGATCACTGAGAAAAGAGTTGGGAGACCTTTTTTCTTTAAATTTAGTAAGCAGAGTTAAGCTGACTAACTTCAGAGGCAGATACAGTGCCTGCTTATCTCTCACTGTAATATGACAGCTGTTGATAAGGAATGTGTGAGAGAGTGGAGTACTACACTTTATTTACTTCAATGCAAACAAATTTCCCTTCCTCTGGAAGATCAATTAAAAACACAGTTGCAGGGAAGGGATGAATGTTCTGTGAGCCACTCAGGCATCTACTGGATTTGTTAGTTACCTTCCCTGCTTACTGAAAACTGATATGGTGATACCATGCAAGCTTTTATTAGAATACTACATTACATAAAAACTTAATGTAATTAGTTCTATTACTTTATGTAATTATTTCTATTTATGGTTGTATTTTTAGGGTGACTTTGGTACTCAGAAAGAAGCTGCTTGGGCAATAAGCAACTTAACGATCAGCGGAAGAAAAGACCAAGTGAGTCAAACCTTAAGAAAAGGTCCATTATCCTTCTCAGGTGCATTTGAGAGTACACCAGCTGGTTGGGTAGACAACTTCTGGGCCAGGATTATGAATGTCTGTGTCATGTGTTCGTCTCTGTCCGTCATTGTCCTGTCCCCCCACCCCGCCATGTTCAGAAACACTTCCCTTTTCCGCAAGGTATTTACAAGTGAACTTCAGTTGTCTCTGGAATGACCTGAGATAAGGAGTATCAGCAGGGATTTGGATGGAAGCTCTTCTGTTAGGATGGCCTAGTAGCTATGAGTGACTCCATTCAGGCTGTGAGAGTCTTGGTCATTTGACATCTTTCTATTTTTTCCCCCCTATGAATAAGACTGTGATAATTATAATGCTAATAGCCATTGAGTAGAAATACACTGGTTCCTTGTAAGTCCAGAATATTAAATTTGTGGCAGGGTCAGGGTGGTGGTGTCATTCTCCAAAGATGAGGTTGAAACTCCTTGTCTAATACTGAAAAATTCACAGTATCTACTACTTGTGTGTTCTAGACTTGAAATATGTTTGTAACACAATTCATAAACGTTACCTTTTTTATGCTCTAAACAGAGAATTTTTGAAAGTGATGGCTACAGAATACTCTTTGCTGAATAACTTTGAGTACTTTGACTTCATTAAACTTGTTTGCATCTGTGCTTGTGGTGGATTTTTTTACTTCTGTTACACTCCTGATGTAAGTATTTGCTTTCCTCCCTCAGGTGGCATACTTAATTCAACAAAATGTAATTCCTCCCTTTTGCAATTTGCTGACAGTAAAAGATGCGCAAGTTGTGCAAGTGGTTCTGGATGGACTAAGTAATATATTAAAAATGGCTGAAGATGAAGCAGAAACCATAGCCAATCTTATAGAGGAGTGTGGAGGTACGATGCTTAATATTTTGTTACTGTTTTTTCAGAAATTGGTGGTTTGGATTCCTACCACATGTATAGGCTGTTGGC
The DNA here is from genome assembly GCA_013400195.1 of Aramus guarauna. NCBI lineage: Eukaryota > Metazoa > Chordata > Aves > Gruiformes > Aramidae > Aramus > Aramus guarauna. Next base: position 1,216,961 of record VXBL01003291.1, read on the forward strand.
TTTATTGTGTGTTAGCACAGATGTTTTAACCAAACCTTTTTTAAAAGTGACCTCTAAGGTGAATGAATATACTGAGCTTTCCCTAACTGATTACATTCACGATCAAGTAAAATGTGGAGGAGCTGGATAATGGCAGTAAAGTTTTGGTTGCCAATTTTCTAATGGTCTGGTGTACCTGACAAATTAGTTTCTTTTAATGTAGGAATAATATGCTTACCTTAATCATGCTCAGGTCGTGCCCAGGTGAGTGTGTGTGTGGGGAAATTTATGTAGAATGGTTGCAGAAATGTGATAGCTTTAATTTCCTAATAGCTTTCAGACTTTCTCTATATTGGCTGCTATTTAAGTTAACTGAAACTCTTCAAGGATGAAAGAACAGTGACAGGAAATTTGGGCACAGGTAAAAAACTGTGTGGGATTTTGTTAACATGGGGTGAATAGTCTTTAAAATACAAAATCTTGAGGAGGGGAAGCTTAATTGATTTGTGATGGTTTAAAAAAGGAGCATGTTGTAGTGCTTGGCCCTTGCCATATTTCCACTGATTAGCTTAGTGCGCATAGCTGGAAGAGAAGGGAGGTACTATCACTGCGGGAATTGACCTTTCATACACTATTTTTTTTTTTTGTCATGGTATTCCTCAATCTCTTAATAGATTTCCTCAAATCTCTAAGAAGCTCTTATGCTTTAAGCATGCCAAATTAATTTAACAGTATCTTATTTGTGGTCACTTTATTCCTAGATTTGTTCTTAATTTGTATGATGAGGCCTTAAGGAGAGGGAGGTTGTTTTGCCTGAACTTAGTATTTTAACTCTATTACGTTTCTTGTGTATTTATTGTAGGCCTGGAGAAAATTGAACAGCTGCAAAATCATGAAAATGAAGACATCTACAAACTGGCTTATGAGATCATTGATCAGTTCTTCTCTTCAGATGATGTAAGTGTGTAATAGTTCTGCAATCTGCTTTTGTAATTGTTTATAAATATGGTTCAAGATAAAGGCATCGGCTCTAAAGCCTTCTCTGTGACACTTGTTTGGTTTTTCAGTGAAGAATGAGCCCTTATTGGAACCTGTTGCATATCTTACCATTCTTCATGATGAAATATCTGAAGATCTGATGCCTAATTTAAGCCTCATCTCTAGGGATTAAAATTCTAGGCTTTGCCTAGAGTAGTTCTCTTAACTGTCAGCTTCTGGCTAAGCTTGGCATTTCACATTTTATAAACTCCCTGCTGACTCGAGTACCAAATCTGAGATTCTACTTCTTAAGAAACAAAGTATGTTGAATATTTTAGTAATTTCGGAGGTAGGATGCGCTTGATCAAGAGTAGTGTTTTCAGTTTAAACATGTAATGTAAAATAAAGTTTTAGATTTGTATGCACTTTAAATCGTAAAAGTTAATTGCATATAAGGGAAAGACAATCACGTCAGTGTCATGAAGGGAGAGGATGTTTTCTACAAAAATGGTGGAGCTCAGTTGAATTCATGCTCTACTGTCTGTATTGAAGTTTTTGTGCTAGTTCCCGTTTTATATGAACAATAAGGTCTGAGTCTTGTTTAGCAACTCAGATTTTGTATATACAGCAGGATTTGGAGTTTAATGTCAATTTGGTAACCCATACACTTCCTACTTAAGTCAAAACTGCAGTTTCGACTTAATTCTTACTTGGTTTAATGGTATTGGTCTTCTCTTGAGAACTGTGGCAGTTTAAGGTGGCAATAAGGATGATGTGTGACTGACAGAATGTTTTCTAGCAGTGAAAACTGCACGAACAAGAGAGACTGTTACTAAATACAAACTAAAATGTTTTGGCCTAAATTACTTTGTCATTTTAGTGCTTTTACTAAAATGGAGGAGAACAACAGCAAGACTTGATGCAAGGAAGTGTGTTAGGTGAAGAGATGAATGCTCTTTAGGGTTGTCTTGCTCCTTTTTAGTGAGGCTTTTGTCTTTATTCCTACTCATGATGTTCTTGTTCCGTTACAGATTGATGAAGATCCTAGCCTTGTTCCAGAAGCAATACAAGGCGGAACATTTGGTTTCAATTCATCTGCCAATGTACCAGCAGAAGGGTTCCAGTTTTAGAGTGGTATTTTGGAAGTTAGGTACAATGCAGCACTGAATAAAAAAAAAAAGGTTTGATCCATCAATCTTGGCTCATGGGATCCGCTGCTGCATTAAATCGGGGAAGAAAATGTGAAGATTTCATTTGGAATCACAGAAAAGCCCAAATGAAGTCAAGATGGCGAGTGGGTGCGAGTGAGAATGAGTGGCAAAATGTAATGAAAAACTTCACACTGAATGCTTATTTAGATTGTTCAAAGAAAAAGGGCTACAGGTCAAAGATCTTCAGTGCCTGAGAAGGAACAATGACTTACTAGAGCAATTGGGGGGAAATGCAGTACTATCATCATCAAGCCTTGTAAGCATAAGAGAATAGGATGCCCATATAAGTCCAAGGAGAACGAGCCCAGGCCTTGCTATGAAGCACCGTGTGAATGGACAACATTGAATGAATGTCTGGACTCGATGCTGTGGAGCCAGGCTCATGTTTCAAATACGGGGCTCTTCAGTCCTGCAGCAGGCTCCTAGTCCTGGAGTGGCGTGTGTACGAGAGTATGGTTGTGATGCTGTATGTGAACGCATGCAAGCTTGATTCGCCTTCAGGGGGCTGATAATAAACCTAGTAAATCATCAAAATGAGTTCATAAGTGTTAACTTACACTGGACACAAAAACAAAGACCGGTTTAGCAGCAGACTCTGGTTTACTCCTACAGCCTGTGTTTCTTTTGGGTTTTTTTTTCCTCTTATTTTTCTTTTAGTTATTTTTAATTTCTTTCCTGTATGGCTTATTAGTTGTTTGTAAAGTCAGAATTTCAGGAAGGCTTCCCTGTGCATTTGCACCAGATGAATGTTTGATGTTATGAAAAGCTTTCCATATCATCAAAACTAATTTGTAGATTTTTGCATGAAAAAAAATCATACATTTCCCTTCAAATAGACTGTGTTGCAGTACACAAGTTGCCATAATAGTAGAAAACAGTAAAATGTGGTAATAAAATCTCATCCTTTTCATTTTCAAAGATAACATGAAGACCTTTGCATGTGGTAATCTACAGCATAGTTCATTTTTAGATTTTGTTGAGTCCTGTAACCAAATGTTTCCGTTGTGGTAGAATACCGTGCTGTGTTTCAATGTTACTTGTTTTCAAACTTTGTTTTCTATGAAAATGATATGGAAACTTCTAAAAATGAAATTTGGTGCATATGTACTGCCGAATAAAGACCGAAAAAGAGGTGTGAATAGATGTACAAATCAAGTCATGGTTTGAACACCTTTAATATGCCTAATCCAATTGTTTTAGACTCTTTTTATCTTAGATGTAGGCAGCCATGAACAATCTATTTTGAGCCACTTTAGAGAGAAAACTTTGTATTTTTAAAACTTGCACAAAAAGGATGCAAGTGTTTTTATAATTGGAGTAATGCCTCAGTTTTGAGGTTCTGCACACTAAATTAAAGGTGATGTTACAAATTTGTACAAAATGAACTCTTTATAAGGTGGCTCATTGTAGGAAATGCTGTGCCTTCCCCTTTGAGCACAAGTGTTGCATGAACAACAGTTTGCTATAATAAAACATACCAGATTAGCCACCATTAGCATCTATATCTACCTTGTGTTTTAAAATCAACTGGTAATTCTGAAACACTGTAGAATGGATAAAGATTATTTTGTGATCATAACTCTTTGTTGGACTAGAGTATTTTTGCAGCATTCCTTGTCATCAGAAACATGGTTAAAGTTTAAAACTAGAAGCAGCGGAAACTAGCTTGTGAAATTTATCCAAGTAGAGTGCAGGCTAGGCTGTCTTGGGGAAATAAACATTAAACTTGCAACAGTGTTGTATTTGGTGTGTCTTTGTATATACCCTCCAGGTTTCATCAAAAGGAGAAGATGGCTTGAAGAAAGTGACGTTTCTGAATTTAGTCTCTTTTTTTCACCTGCCAAATGTCAGTGTGTTGTGTGGTATGTTATGTAGGCTTGAGGTAAATAACTATTCTGGTATAAATATTAAGAAATAACTACTTAATTACCTAGTATGGATTTACTATAAGTTAGGGGTGTTTCCATGTAAAATGTAAGCAGTGCTTAGAGGAGATAAAATGTTTAAACTGGTGTTTTTAAGGAAGTTGAGATGCTGTAAGTTAAATTACACTTATTACTAACTTCACACTACAGTGTCTTTGTGAGGGATATCCTGTAGAAAATTGCTGCGTTGTTAGAATCTCTTCTTAGTAGGGGTAAGAGGAGAACAGATGCTTGTAGCAACCAGTGTGTTTCCAAAACAACAAAAACCCCCACGTTGTGGCAAGGTGTGCATTTGCTGTCAGTAAATACCTCTCTGGCACTTCCCTTGCTGTGATATACTTACAGAGAATTGCCTTCAGCCGGTGCTGTGCTGCTGCAGCCTTTGTTTTCTTACACTGTTTCTTAAAGTCAAAAATGCTGTTCACTTGCTGTCACTATTCTGTTATATGATGAAAATATGGGAAGCTCACACATGTCAGCATCCACAGGGTGGCACTGTTCAGAGCTCTTCAGGAGCAAAACTGAAGTGAGCTTGTCCAATGCTTTTTTTCCCCAAAAGTTGCAGTTTGAGGTAATGTAGTTAGTTACATTGTTGGGGAAAAAGGAGTTGTTTGGGAGGCTTGGGATGCAAACTAAAGAACTTTGTCATAGACTAAATTTCTGCATATATGTGAAGATGAATAAATTCTAGTCTCTGACTTCATTGGGCAGTGGAATTGGGTCATCGACAGAAGCAACTCAGATGTTTCCTTTTTAAGATGAAAGCTGTGACATCATGGAGTGTACTTCTCAAGCTGTTTGGTATCAGAACACTGCTCCGTGATATTTAGATTGTCTGTAACCATGCAGATGGTAACTCGGTCACTGTTCTTCAATTCTAATAAAAATAACCAAAGATGCGGAGGTGAGGTTGTATGTTAATCTACTCTTTCAGGGTTTTGAAGTAGAAAATCAGCTTTTCAGCTGAACTTAGGGTAGCAGATCTCTAAAAAAAGACCTTTAAAATATTAAAAGGACAAAAGTTAAGTCTACAATATGAGATATTCCAGGTAGGATTTTTATTCTAAGGAGCAGTATTGTAGGACCAAACTGGAATTTTAGGATCTTAAGGTTGGGCTAGCAGATTTACAGAATCACAGACTGATAGGGGTTGGAAGGGACCTCTGGAGATCATCTAGTCCAATCCCTGCTAAAGCAGGGTCACCTAGAACAGCAGGTAAGCTAGGAGGAATAGCTCAGTGGAGGGAAGAGTAGTGTGCTGAACTGAAAGGGATAGCTTGAGGGAAGTTCACCCTGTTTATTTCTCTCCCACTACTGGAACTGGAATAGCCCCTGATTGTGAGACGCCTTTCAGCACAGGAGAGCCATTTGCTGGATGCACGGAGACAGACAACAGACACAGGTCTTGCTGCGTAGCACGGTGTCTTCTGGTGGATCACAGGCATGCCCAGTAAGTTGTCTGTTTCTGCTGTTTTGGTAGTGGAACAAGCTAGTCTGACTTGTAATTTCTGGATAGTGTGTTAAGATACCAAGCAACTTAAAAGGATTTCAAGTGAAATTAAATGCTAGCAAAGGCAACTTAACCTTAGCAAGAACCCGGTGAATTCTGTGTAACCAGGGCTCTGCTCTTCCACAATTTCAAAAGCCAGAGGAAAACTGATGTGCCAGGAAGGAGGTAACTTGCTTTCTGCTTGAAAGTGAAGAAATCGGTATGCTTTTAACAATTCCCCTATCATATATGTTGCCTGAATCACCAAATTACTTTTGCTGCTTTATAACCAAGAACACTTCCATATTCCTACTTGTAGACTCTTTGCCATTTTTAACTAAAATGTTTCCTCAGCTCTGCATGTCACCAAATTACTGGCAGGAATGCTGGTCACAAGGCTGGAAACAATTACAGTTGTCCTACATCTGGATCAAGTAGACTTTATGAAAGCAAACTTAGTAGCAGAAAATGTGTAAAGCTTACAAACTCTCCCTAATAGTAAATTTTAGCTACTGCTAGGGTAAAAATAAGAAAGGACACAAAATTAATTGAAAAAGTTAATACTGCTTCAATATTTACAGGAAAGTGTCTGGAAACTTTTATTTCCATAAAGGAATTCCCATTTTTGCTAGTAAATCCCTTGAAATGGGAGTCCCGTAGTTATCCTGCTGGTTTGGTGTGCTTCACATCTGAGGAAAAGAGTTTCCTTTGAGCCATCATTAAAACTGTCATATGTAAATAACTGATACACTTTTAAATTTCTATAAAGCAACTTTTGAAAGCTACTATTAGTAGAAAACAAATGTGGGAAACTGTAAATGCATTACAGAAGTTTTGTAATTGGGCAGTAGTTAAAACTTCGTATTGGCAACGCCAGGTCATGGCATGAAACAAGTAGGTCATTCATAGAATGGCAGGTTTTCAGATTAAATGTTGCTTCATCTTGAATTCTTACTCTGCAGACCAATTATTTATATTGTAATTTATTGTCAAAAGATCCCTTGTTGGGTTTTCTGGTTCTGTAGCTTTTTCCTTAAGATTTTCCTGGTCTGCTGAGGTGGGTAGTAGAGAGAAAAGGATTATAATATAGAAACTAAAAAAAAAAATAAATTGTAGTTGCATGTACCCCAGGAACAAAACTACTCCCGGGTTGAGTGCCTGGGCCGTTTGGACTCTTTCAGGCACTGTGGTTTACTAGAAAGTTGTTTCTCGTTGTGGTGTACTTAGTATAGGCCCTGGAGTAAAGTATATCAATATGTTTTCATCCACCACCACAGAAATTAGAGTATTGCTGAGCTGGAGAAGCATCTTTCATGAAACATGAAATAGATGTAGACCTTCATGAGCTTGGGGTGGGGAGGGGGAGTAGTCCAATACCATGGACAGCTACAGGGTCCTAGCCTGAAAAATATGGTTATCTCAAATACATTAAAATGAGAAGAGGAACCTGTAAGTATAGTAATTTGGTTTGGCATTGAAATTACGGCAAAAATCTCTGCGCGTTGTTGGCCTCAGAGTTTTTTCTTAAGTGGCTGGCTGCAACCAGTGAAGTTCTGTGCACAGCTATCATGGGTAAAACTCTTGCCTGAGCAATTTTGTGGCAGTAAAATCTTACTCTATCCTACTATGGTACTTCCCTTCTTACAAGCCTTTAATTTTTTTTTTTTTTTTTCTTCCATAACCACATGCCCGATTTACCTCTTTCTCATTTAAGCTGTTTGGAATCTGTCACAGATTGCAGACTCTTTCACTCACACTACACAGTTCACACTCATTTTTTACAATGTTTGATGGGGTATTTATAATGAACCAGAAGCGTGCAGCCAGCAATTTGACTTGTGTGGTGGAACCAAAGCCTTAGTTTGCAGTTTGGTTGTATTGTGGACCTGAAGAAGGCTTTTCTCACCTAAAATGTGTTTTCTTTAACTGCATCACTTGTAACTGAACATACTAGAACAATCCTTGACCTGCTTGCTTATTATCTTGGCTATATAGCATTTTCATTTTTTTAGCTGCTGCGAGTTTGTGTGTTTTGCCACATGAAAGCTTTCTGAGCTTTCTAGAAATGCAATTTTTTTTTTTTAATGAGGTGAACCTCTGAAGTGTGTTCCAGATTACTTGGTTTGTTCTGAGACACAAATGATATCTATGTTGCTCTGTTTTATGTTAGTAGACTAGTGGGATACCTATTTTGCACTAGCTATGCATCTTCAAAACATAGTGCTTGTTAGGATTTTTGTATTTCACCTGACTGAAATTGCAGAAACCTGTTTTAGGGCTGTCTCTTAAGCTCATATTTTCAGAATGACTCTGGCATTAGTACATTGCAGAGTGTCAGCTGTGCAGATTGAACACTGGCCCATTGTCTTGTCCAGGGCAATTTCTGCCAGCTGCAGAATTCTGCTAAAAGATACTTATTCCCAGAATTTCATTTGCAAAGATTTGCCACTGTGGTGCAGTTAACATAATGCTAACAATGGAATGTCCACATGGTTGCAGCCTCTTCTACAAATTGGGCACAAGGGCAGAATAAACTGAATGTGAAGATTTGTATATCTGGCTTAATATTACTTGTTCAAATAATAAAGTGTTTGAGATGACATCTCTGTAATAGAAAGTGGATTACTGATTTGTTGGTGAATGCACTCATTCTGTTCATATCTGCTTTTTTATAAAAATGTGCTCTCATCATCCTGACATACCCACAGCAGGTGGTTTAGTAATGACCCATCTGGCATAACGACCCATTATGTGGCATAATCCTCCAGCCAATGGATCTGTTCTCTGAAAAACAAGTTATTTTCTGGGTTAGTTTTCAGCTAGTTCTTTGTGCCCACGTGGCTGGTTGAGCACAAGGGGGGTGGATGAGGCCACCTTTGTGATAGATACAGGCTGGCCCGAGTTGTGAAACTGCTCACTGGGTTAGCAGGGGATAAGGAAGGTAACTCACAAACCAAACCATCTGCAGAAACAAGGGTGGGGAGGACTCTGGTCTCTAGGACCATCAGCAGGCAGGATGAGCTCAATCAGCTGGTCCACCTGTAACTAAAGGTAAGGTCATGATTTAAAGAATTTTTTTGACAGAGCAAGCAACTTTTTCAAACCTGGTAACTTCAACTAAATCTTATGGCTTGAAAGGGTTAAACTGTGGTAGAAAGTGAAGGGGGAATTTCCCCAGTTTACCCCAAACTACTCCTATAAAACTAAATGTAAGATGTACTGATTATTTATGTAGCGAAATAGGAAAATAACAACTAGCACTAGCTTTGGATTGCTCATATTTTATCTCTTTCCAAGCATAACAAGAAAAAAAAATATACCTTGCACCTACAGTCTCGTACTATCCTCTTTGATCTATTCCTGGGAATAGTTTAAGCATGTGAATAAACCAAATGAATGCTACTGTGGGATATACGGAATAATGGACTTTATAATGAAGGAACGCAACTTGAGAAAGAAATACACCATGTTTGGACTATGTATTTGCAAAACATCTATGTAAAATACCCTCTCAATCCTACTGCAACGTTACCAGTATGCAGAATTGCCCCAGCATGGAAGTAAAGCCAGAGTAAGAAGTCCATGCTGTTTTAATCTTTATTAACCATTTTAGGTTCCACAAATCTAAGGCAAACCTAAGCTGAAATTGGTTATTTAAAGAACCATATTTATAATTTTGGAATTAACTTTAGAATTAAATTATCTCTAGTTTTAGAATTAAGTATTTGGACTTACTTTTTTCCTTCACTTTTACTGCCTCTCTTCTGGAAAGGACATTACTTTCTTTGAGAAGATCACTTTAAAGACATCTAAGTCTTCTTATGAAGTCAGGAAGGACTTAATGTTTCTCCAAACCATGTTTTTTAAGGAAGTGTTTGGTTTTCACTATCTTTTATGGCAAAATAAGAATTTCACTGAAACTTTCTCATTCATAAAGTTTTCTGGTTAAATATCTTAGTGTGGTATCTAGATAGTTGCCTGAGCAGGCCTTGTGAGGCCACGAAGGTAGTGAGTGTTCTCTGGGAAGAGCTCTTCCCTATGTCATTAGCCTTTTCCTTTATCCATGGGAAACAACTTTTTCATCTTGTCTTTGCTGTTTTGAAGGAATATCCCTCTTCCATCTTGCACTCAGCTGTCTTCTGCACAAGGAGGAGAATCTCTGACATGTGAGCTCCTATCTACTGGTTTGGAATATCCTTCTGACCAGTTTGGGTTGGCTGTCCTGGCTGTGCCCAGCTTCTTGTGCACCCCCAGCCTTCTCACTGGTGGGGCACGAGAAGCTGCAAAGTCCTTGACTTAGTGTAAGTGCTACTTAACAACAACATCCCTGCGTTATCAACACAGCACTGCACCAGCTACTAGGAAGAAAATTAACTATCCCAGATGAAACCAGGACAGTAGTATTGTAAAATCTGTGCCCATCAGCTAAACTGGTTAATTTGTTAGAGCATGAGTTTGTTTATTAGGCAAAACATAATTCCAGATGTCTTCCACGTATTTGTATAAGGTCCTTTACATACCAATTTTAAGACAGATGTTTAGGTAACTTTTGATGATGTATTATGGTTTACATTACAACATTAAATGAATTCCATTTCTTTCAAATTCATAACATCTGAAAATACAGTTTTAGTATAGTTCAATGAACTGTAAATACAGAATAAGCTGGAGTATGAGAAAAGCCTACACAGCCTTGGGAACTTTGATAAAATCTTGGGACTGAGCAGCGTCACAGATGTCAGAAACCATAGTCCTAATCCATTCGCTTTCTACTGCCACCTCGGGTTTTGCTCAGTAAGGAGAAGATAAACACTGTATTCTTCATTAAAATTGGGCAATTACAATGTAAGGCAATAGCAATTTTGTTTCACTTAAAATACCTTAATGTCTTCAGTAGCCAAAGAAGGTAAACGTGCTTAAATTGAATACTTACATTTATTTATTCTTTTTCTGATTAGTAGTTGGCAGAGGGTCTGTTCCTGCTCCCCCCGAAGCACGTGCCAGAAGTTTGTATGTTGTTTGGGTTCCAGCTTCAGGGGGAATTTCTCCCCAACCTGTGAAGCAGAATGGGTTTGGTTAATGTTGATTTACAGTAATCGCACACCAGAGCAGACACCACAGCTGTGTACCGCGGTGTTCCCACTTGAATTTCATTACTGCCTTGCATGTGGTCACTGATCATGGCATCAAGCGTATCATTCCTGGTTAGCAATTTTCCTGGTTTGAAGGTGGCGGCTCTTTGGCGATGACACCCCCACCCCTCCCCACCCCCCCTTCCTTCGAGCTCCAGCTGGGTTCCCCACGGCTGCGGAGAGCTGGCAGGTGAGGGACGGGGTGCGGGGCTCACGGCTCGCTCCGTCCGTGTGCGATGCCCTCGGCACCGTTCGCTTTAATCGCGCCGTTTCCCGGGGGTGCCCTGACGGCGGGGCGGCCGCGGGCAGCGCTCTCCGGGGGCCGAGCCGCCTCCCGGGGCGGCCGTTAACGGTCGCCCGCCGGTTTGAACGCGGCGCCCCGCCCGCCCGTTTACTTTCGAACGGCGCGGCCGTTGGTCCCCTCGCGCATGCGCGGCCCGGCGGCGCTGTGGAGAGCGGCGGGGCGCGGGCCCGGCGGTTTGAAGGTGGCGGCGGCCTCGTCGAGCGGAGCCCGCCGGTTCCCCGTTCGGAGGGCAAGGTAGCGGCTGCCTGCCCGTACCCGGCAGCGGTGTGCAGCCCCGGCGCCGAGGTGGCGGCGGACGGAACGCCCAGGTAGGTTACGGGGTGGACGGCTCGCGGGCAGCGCGGCTGTGGGACTCCGGCTTTACGGTGTTTTGTGAGGGCTTGACCTGGCGTCGGAGCTCGCGCGGCCTTCTGAGGTGAAACCGCCCTGCAAGCGGAGCCGTGTCCGGAATGACCGCTTTGCCCTCCTTCCAGTCAGCCTTCTCCAGCCCCCGGGCTGCCGGCAGCCCGTCCTGCTGGCGGGGGGGGACGCGCTGCCACCGGGAGCCATGTCTCTTCTCGGGCGGTGCCCAGGTGACACATACCTGACTGCTTCTTTCATGGTCTTCAAGCGTGTGTCCGTCTCTGTAACCTTAGCGAGGTTTTGGTGTTAGCGGCGATCCCTTTTTCTGGTTAATACAGGCGTGGTTCCACCTTTGCTAGTAGCTAAATTGTGGGAGCTGGCAGAGGGTCTGTGGCAGGCAGGGGCTCTGCAGGTGACCAGTAAAGGAGTTACCTTCCTTCGAGCACCGCTGCCTAATGCTAAAAGGAATGCTCAAGGCCAGAAGCTTTGACAGAATTCAAGAGATAAGGGATGGAGAGTGAGTCTCAGTGATGGAATACAAGCATGGAAAGGACAGAGCAGTATAGTCGTTGTTTTGGAATATGGTAACTCATAGAAGCTTGTGGTGGTAGCAGACCAGGAGCTGGTGGAGGGATATACAGGAGGGAACTGTCAGGTCAGTTTGACAGGGAAACGAGACAGACTTCTCAGCTGTGTTCATCTCCTTTCAAGTCATTAAAAATGTGTAAAAATCTGTTGATAGTGGTGTAGTAGCTGTGGTAGGAAAAGAGACTAGGGGCAGAACATCCCTGGTTGAGAGTTGCTGTGATTTGGACATGGGGTAAAGCAGTACAGCTGAAATGGGCTGGAACAGAAAGGTTTAAGGTCTAAGGTCTAGCTGTCATTTCTGATTTCTGGCCTGTTAATACCCCCAAACCCGGCAGCTGTGAAGCAGGCTTCATTCCTAAAAAGTACTGTCACCCTTTACTATGAGGGTGACTTACAGATGGAAAACACTGCCCATAATGTCATTTAATCTCTTTTTGCAAAACGTATACTTAAGCTTTTAAATTAGTGCTACAGGAGGACTTCAAGGACCGCTATGGGAGGGGAGGACAGCGTTTCTGATGTGGATTTAGTTAAGTGCAGTACAGTTTTGAAAGTCAAGTGTTACGGTGTCTTTCAGGAGAAAGCAGATGTTGTTTTCTTTCCTGACAGTGGCATGAAGGAGGAGCGGGGAGCCCGGCAGCACTGACTCCTAGGGAGGGTCTGCCTTGAGTGCCCCTGTAACCCTTCATTTCGGCTGTCACGACTGTTACCCATTGCCAACTTCACCTTTTAAAATCCTTCAGAGTAGAATGAGGTGTGTCAGCTTACGTCCTGATCGCAAGGTGAGGAACGCAGTGTTACCAAGGAATGTGCTACACTACTTTGGTCTGCTTAACTGAAAGCTTTGGCAGATAAACAGTAATACAGGTATGCTGTACTACGTGTTTTCACCTCGTCTACAGTATTGTGAATTAGAAGAGGATAAAATCATAGCCACTTAGGCCTTCTATTGCTGGAAGATTTCTGAAACTCACCGTGTTAGTGCCAAAATTACCCTTTTGAATTTTTAAAATACCTTCTAGTTTGTAATTTGCTTATACTGAGTGACTCTTACGATAAGTATGTGTGTATGCATATGTATGTGCTACCACAGTTGTTGGGAGCATTTAAGGAGATCTATCTGCGCTGTGCAGGAAACAATTTATGAGCTTCATGCTACTTCTTTTTTTGTCCTGGAAAACTTTTATTCTTTCTCTTTGCTTAACTCTGTGACGTTGGGTCTTTTCTGTCTTTTTTCATTGGTGTTCCCAGTCTCTCTATTTCTGATAGCCATCTACTGTTTTATTTCCACTATTGTTCATGCACAGACTATTTCCTCTCTGCTGCTGCCAATGCAGGATGAAACTGAATTTTGGGATTTCTACCTTTTGCTTCCCTGGTAGAACTGTGGAGTAATTGCCTAGAACAAATTAAAAAAAAAATTCAGGGTGCCTATAGCAAATGTCAACACTAATATTCCAAATGCTGTTTTGAAATTGATGAATAATAAATAAAAAATGAAGCGCAGTTTTTCCTGGAGGTGCCTGGAGCGGGATGCCACATGCGGCCTTGGCCCGTGCCCGGAGCTGAAAGCAAAAGCTCCTGGCCGAGCACAGCCGGCCTGGCTTTCCAGAGCTGCTCGCTAGCCGGCAACCGCTGTCAATCTTTAAATTTCTCAGTTGCCTGGGAAACTGAGCAGTGTGTTTCTGTGGAAATGGGAATTTCAGTCCCTCTGGTTGGGAGGGTTATGAAACGGCCCTGGAGGGAGCGCAGGCCTGCAGGCTGGCTGGCTTGTCCCTGCTTTAACCTGCGCAGGCTTTGCTAGAGGGAGGCATGCCTGGTTGGGGGGGAGTACTTTTGCAGTTTGAGGTGATTCCTCATAGCACCGAGAAAAAAATTGTACAGTTGTTTCTTCATTTTTACAGTGGCAACTACTCTGCAATTAAAACATATTTTTGAAGATTATTTTTATCTTGCCCTCTATGTAGCTCAAAGAAGCTAGATATGTATCCTTTATAAAGAAAATTTCCCTGCTGTAACAGTTTCTTTGAAGAGAACTTCAGCCCTAGATTTAAAAAAAAGTAGTGATTTTTAAACGTAGAGATTTTTTTTAAGCTATATTCATTCCATATATATAAGAGAAAATAATAAATGAGGGTACCTAGTACGGCTTCTTTCTTTTCTAATCATGAACAAAAATTTAACTGATTTTTTTTTTTTTTTTTGTGGGAAGNGATTTTTTTTTTTTTTTAGGTGGAAGTGACATTTCCAAGATTCCTAAGAACTTTATAGATATGTAAAAAAAAGTAAAACTTTAAAATTTATTTTCTATAAGAATTAATTTAATTATTAAAAATAATTTATCTAGACAGTGGAGTAGATTTATTATTCAGCTTCCTTTCATTATTGACACATTTCTTTAGTTTCAGTGTCTGGAACATCACTTAAAAATGTGAAATTATTAACATATAGACCTAAAGAACCTAGTGTCACCACGGTGGCTGATTGGAAAAGCTGGAAAATAAAGGTCTGTGGCTCCCTAGTAAAAAGAGAAATACCTCACGGTCTTTAGGAAGAGCAGTGCAGTACAGAAATAGATTTAGTGTCAAAGTGTTGTGAATGTCTTTTGCGAAATGTCTGTAGTACTTGATATTAATTCTCTTTAACTAGGAGAGTACACTAGTTCGTTATAAATGCTAACACACTTTATCGTTCTTCTTTTAGAGGGCAGTTCTTATGAATTGCATTTCTTTTTAGTAGATTTTCTTCAGCTGTCAAGGTCTCTTTGAAAAGTGGAGTTCAAATAAGTAAACCAGTATTTTGTATTAATTAGTTGAAAAAATGACCTGAAATACGTTGGATATTTTTTTAATTATTTTTTTTTAAAGCTGAATTAATCAAAATGTGTTTTTGATATAAAGTTGACATACTCAACAACATACAAGTACCTCCTTGAATTGCACTGGATGTTTTGAGTGACAATGGCCATTATATGATGATAATGATGATTTATTAATTTATTATTATTCAGTCTGATTTTACAAGGCAAGAGAGTCTGATCAGACTAGCAGAGTTGAACACTTTCACTTTGGGATGCACCAGCCTATCTCGATAAAGTGAGATAAGCCACACTTATTTCTGTACAACCAGAATAGGTTTCTCTGGTCAGGGCTTATTTAACTCTCAAAGAACCAGGGTCTGGGTTTTTAGTGTCTGACTTTGTTTAGCTCTGTGCCTTTTGCAGGAACAATACTGCTTAATTTGTTTATTGTAAATTGTATATTAGTTAGTGACAAATTTAACCATTAGTGGTTGTCGTGATTCCAAATGCAATGTAAGGTTTTCTTTTCAAAGAAGAGTATAATTAACAATTCAGTTCTTTTTAAGTAGATTCACTTAAAACCAATAAGACTTTGTTAATCTTGGTGTCCGTGAGAAACGCTGATAGATGGATGCAAAAATACATTACTGCATTAAAAAGATTAGGAGGGCACATCTGAATAAAATAACTGCCTTAAGCACCCCTCATAGCTAGTTATCTTCCTGACTGAGTCAGACAAAGGTTCATCAGCACGGTGTGCAGCTGCATCAGCCCAGCTGCATGGTACAGTTTTCTAATCTAGAGTTAGAGCCTAAATTGAGAGTCTTTGATACCAGATGCCTGGACAATTTCTTTTTTCACTGTAGCAAATTCTACAGAATTGACTAGAACTGGGGGATTGGAAAATGTGACACACAGATAGGGAAAGTTCATACTAATTTCCGCGTTTTTTTAACAGAAAAAAAAAATCAAGAATTATGACTTATTATGAAAACTGACATTAGAGTTATTGTTATTTGTGACTTTACAGTGTGATTTCACTAAGCTGGCAAAGAGAAACAAGGCAACGTTACAAAGAATGGAAAGCGAAACTTAGCTTTTTAATTTTGTGCTTAAAGTAACCCAGGAATAACACCACAAGTCTAATTGCTGTTAGTGGTATTGTATTTAAAGGCTATTAAGTTAGAGTCATTTGTGCCAAGTAAAAGCTAGAGATAGTTTTTAGTAAATTTGACTGCTTAATACTGTAATGATTATTTATATTACAAAAGTAACAGTTGAGAAAAGTTAGGGAAGGGAAAAAAAAATTCTGTACTTAGTGTTCTATTCTTGAAAATGTTACTCATAGTAGGAGAAAAATTTCATAATTCTTAGATTATTTAGAAGCTTTAGTTCTAACTTTTATCACTCTCTCTTACTTTCTCACTGAAAAAAATGTATAGTAGCAGATTGCTGCTTTTCCTAGCTTTTTAAGACAGAAGTTGGATATGAGTGAACACTGTCTAGTCACTTAGATTGTAATTTGCTGAAATCTTTGAACCATTGATCACTTTCTTTCTTTGTCTTTTTTCTCCTTTATAATAAATTGCCAGTGTTACTGGTCGTTAAATGTCACGCGTAGGTACTTAGGTTAATAAAACGATTTTAAATGAGTTCATTGCAAAAAAGAGGTTAAACTTTTCTTTTTGTTTTTCTTTTGTAGGACATGCATCACTTTGAGGAAGAGTTAACCTGTTCCATTTGCTACAGCATATTTGAAGATCCACGTGTTCTGCCCTGTTCCCATACGTTTTGTAGGAATTGCCTAGAAGGTGTTATTCAGCTGTCAAGCAACTTTTCCATTTGGAGACCCCTGAGAGTTCCTCTGAAGTGTCCCAACTGTAGGACTATTGTTGAAATTCCTGCTGGTACCGAATCGTTGCCTATCAACTTTGCGTTGAAAGCTATTATTGAAAAATACCAACAGGGAGATCACTCTGATGTTGCAACCTGCAGTGAACATTACAGGCAACCGCTGAACGTTTACTGTCTTTTGGATAGAAAGTTGGTGTGTGGCCATTGCCTTACGATAGGAAAACACAATGGTCATCCAATAGATGACCTGCAAAGTGCCTACATCAAAGAAAAGGAGACTTCTGGAAAACTCCTTGAGCAGCTGACTGATAAACACTGGAGTGATGTATGTTTGCTTATTGAAAAGCTGAAAGAACAGAAGTCCCAGTGTGAAAGCATTGTTCAGGACGATAAAAAAGTAGTCATACAGTATTTTAAGAAACTTAGTGATGCTTTGGAGCACAAAAAGCAAGCTCTGCTGACTGCACTGGATGAAATTAACACACACATTTTGGAAGAGTATGAGCCTCTCATTGAGAAGTTGAAAAAAATAAGGGAAGAACAGCTGGAATTAATGTCACTGAATACATCTATTCAAAAAGAAGAGTCCCCGCTTATTTTTCTTGAGAAGGTGGATGATATGCATCAACGTATAAAAGCTTTGAAACAGAAGCAACTACCGGATGTTAAACCTGTGGAGATTTATCCAAGGATTGGGCATCTGCTGAAAGATGTGTGGTCTAAAACTGAAATTGGTCAGATCAACAAGGTCCTCACTCCAAAAATAAAACTGATTCCGAAAAGGAAGTTATGCAGCAAAGGCAGTGGAAAGGAAGGAGGAGAATCTAAAGAATTCCTCCAGGCTGTAAATCCTTTAGCAGTCCTGCTTCTTTTTATAATAATAGCGGTAACTGTGTGTTCGTTTCACAAACCGGTATATACAGTTGTAATCGAAACTACTCCCACTTATATCACAGAATTCTTGCTGCTGACTTATCAAGATTTCTGCACCCATTTGCAGAATATGGTGGATGTGCTGTGCCATACATTTAATTTATTGATGGAGTTTTTAGGGACAATTGTTTCTCTTTGACTCTTTCAATGATTAGATGAAAAGTTAGTGTAGGAATCCACATGTGGGTTCTTTTTTTTAATTTCTACTTAAAAGCTGGTTTCCTTTCTATTTCCATATCCTTCCTTTTTCTGTATGTTATAGATTTCCTCTTACCTAACTCTTAGTTAACAAAGAAGGTTTGCAACAAAAAAGGCTTCCTCTTCTGCTCACACAATACTACGGTAGGTAGGTAGGCGTTTGTTGAAACTGGAAGCTAGTCAGAAACAATGTCTGCATAAGAAAGCTATCATCAGCTTACAAAAGCGTAATCTGGAGTCTTGGTTGTAAAAACTCCTCAAACATCTCCTTTTTTTTTTAATTTTAGATTTTAAATTTTTTTTTAATAAAAGAACTACAATATTAAAGGTTAAAAAAACCACCTCAGGCTGCAAACTACCCAGTCCTGGATGAGTCAGTCACTAGCTCTGGTGTATATAAACCTCCTATTTTGTGTTTTACGGACCTCTCTCTGAATGTATTTTAACTGATAGATCTGTGGGCTTTAAAGCCTATATTCCTGGCACTGGGTTTCATTTTGTTTGTTCCTGGTTGCTAGTGGATGATGTGATTTTTTTTTTTTTTTTTTTTTTTTTTTTTTTTTTTTTTTAAATGGTTTTTCCCCTTTTCCAAGCGGAGTTTCCAATTNCTTTCAAATGGTTCTCTCCGCTTTCCAGAGCAGTATCTCAGTATCTGTAGGACCTCTGGTGAAAGACTGCATACAGTTTTTTAGTGCCAGCTGTCACAAATCGGGTGTTTGTTTAGTCTGGCAGGGAGCTCTCACTGCTTACTAAAATGAGCCCTGACTTTTTGCTAAATCATTTAATATGTAGTAAAAGTAGATACATACTGTAGTAAGTAGCAAAACTCCCATTGAAGTCAGTGGTTTAAGGATTTCAAATGTTGTCATTAAAACAACATGACAGTGAATGTAAATTTACATTCAACTTTTCAACACAAGCAACAGAGATCTTTACCTTGGCATAGAGGAAACATGATAGCATTTTATTCTGCAACCAAATGATCACTAACACTGTTCGCGACTTCTCATGAGATGCTCCAGTCTAGGCTGTGCTCAGGAGCAAAATGCCCAATGAAAGTCATTTTTGGCTTTCAGTTATTAGCAGGCTGATTACAGTAAGTTCTGGGACAGCCTTGAAGTGTTGCAATGACAACAGCAGAACACAGATGAACTTACAAGTCACTAAAATCCAAAGATGAGTGTTTGCCATTTCTAACTGTACTTGACTTGATAAAAATGATAGTATATTCTAGCATGGCAGCATTCCTTGGCTGTTGTATATTTTTAAATAATAGGAGTTGTTTTAATAGAGATTGAATTCTGAGGCTAGCCTTTAACTACCTGGGATTTTAAACCCTTGTGCAAACCAAAACTTGCCCATTGCTACCAGCAGCCACTACTGGGGTCCTGCAAAATACCAGTTGCTGCTAGACTTCAGTGAGAGCCGACAGCAAGGTCAATCCTCTCATCCTAATAACAATAACGCTATCCTAATATTGCTGTATTGATAAAACACTGAGTCTTGCCAAACAGCTCCTGTGCAGCTCAGTGGGTTTGATTGTTCAGGTTTGCCTGAGGTAGAGCGGTTTCTACAATCTGTACGCATGTTTTCTGTGATCCTTTAGAGTTCCAAAGGCAAATCTCATCAATACCACTGGTCAGGTTTTGAAATGGTGTTTAGGTGTATCCTGGGACCGGATAAATGCTTTCGTATTAATTTCCCAATAAAATTGGGAATTTGTCTTAAGCCCTGCTTGAAGGCTGTCACTTGGCATTCAAGTCTCTCAACACCTGGTGCTAAGTGTCTGTCCACAACCATGTGAGGCTTCTGTTTTGACTTCCTATCCTTTGTTTTCTTGACTTTTAAAAACCGACAGAGAGTTTATAATGCAATTTTATTTTTCAAGACTACAGGAATTTGTAAAATGCCTTTACCACTGATTGAAACATTTAATACTTGTACTTATAATGCACTATATATTTTAATAAAGCTGCATACAAATAAAATATATTCTTCCAGTAGGATTGGCTAACACCTTGATTTCCTTACTGCACAGAACCTTCCCTGTGATCCTGCACAGCGCTGAGCTGGTGAGGAGTAAGTGCAGCAAGTCTCTCCAAAGCAGGAATGTGGCTGTTCAGCACCGCTCTCTCTAGCAGCTTCATTTTCTCCCGAGTACCCCGGGTTTTTTTGCAGTGTGAACTTTGGGAAAATTCTCAGCAATGGCATGTCACAAGGTGGGTCCATGTGGATTTCAGTCTTTCATGTTGCCCACCACAGGCCTGTTTTACAGATTTTTCTGGCTGGAAACATGTTGGTAAAGTGCTGTAAGCAGCTTCTCATTTTCCCCTTATCCCACCGCTGTGGGGTCATACAGCTGAGACGAGGTGCTTCAGCCCTGCTCTTTGCTGTCATCTCTGTGCCATGTGCTGAGTTTCATGGAACAGAGATGGAGACTTTTTTCAAGAAAATAAAATCTTTTACTGCATTTCAGCTGAGATGTGAGAGGGGTTTGAGCTTGTCAGGGGTTTGTACCCTGGCAAATCTACGGTGGGGTTTTCTTCATCTTCTGGATTACTCTCTTTTGAAAGCTTGTTCTACAAGTGCATTTCTTCCTGCATTTTTTAGATTTTGTTTGTTTTAGAGGGGAAGTCTGGCTGAAAAAGTTTTGAGATATAGTGAGGGAAGAGACTGATTTCCAGGCTATACCTCAGATTCCCACCATTTTTTATTGCCAGGTGTCCAAGCAGTCCCCTGAGAACAGTGCAGGGCGCTGAGCTACTGAGGTGGCCTCCAGCAGCATCATCAGAATATGGCTCATGCAGATGAAAGCAACACACTGTTCCCCCATTTACCTTTCCCAGCTCCTTACCCAAGCGATTGTGCTGCCTTGCAGCTCGTCCTGCAAAGCTGCTGAGACCCAGTCTTAGTGCAAGCTCAGAAATTACTGTGCACACCTATCACCTGCCCTGCAGCTTTCCTTTTGTTGTTACTCCTCTGCTGCTCTTTTTTTAAAAGGGCTTCCTCTCCTGTGCTGTATCTTTTTGTTCGTGGCTGATCTTGTCCATGCGTTTATCCTGGAGCTGTACTGCAAGATGTTTTAGCTTCATCTTGAAATGGAAACACAAAACTGCACAGTGCTCATCGCTGGGGCAGAGAAGCATTTTGGTATTTCTCATCTAATATTACGCCTGTGACTGTTGCTGATTCGTGGTTTTCTGACAGCTGCCCAACTGTACCAGTAAGAGCTCTTCCTGACACGATTGGAGGTAGTGCACACACATATCACTGTATTCCATGTACATGAATTTTCACTTGTCAATATGTGATACAATCTTCATGTTTAACATGAAACCGAAAGCTTATTTCTGTATTTTATAGCAATTTACTGCAGCACACCCCATTCAGCTTTCCAGGTCAGCTCCTTGTTGATGACTGTGCCTGTTCCAATAGGGTGAGGCTTTCGCCTGTTCGGTCCATCATGCTGTAGTTGGCTGGACTCAGGACTATGGCAACAAAAGCAGGATAAACTCTGGGTTTGTGAAGAGCACTTGGTATGAAAGTGGCAAGAGCTGGAAACACAAACAAGGACAAACAGTACAGCGCAGAATGAGCTGGCAGTCTAGGGCTGTTCTTAGGCAGCTTTTCTACCCCCAGCCTTCACAGCAATGATTGGTTGGGTTTTTGTTTTTCAGGAAGCATACCACCAACAGACAGAGGCACTTCTAGCTCAGGGATCAGTACTAGCGTGCCAGATAAGGGCCAGGAGTAGCACACACAATTTCAGTTCTTGAAGTACAACACCCCCCCCCACCCCCCCCAAACCAGATTTAAAGCACAGCCTGTACCCTGAAGGGCTGACGAGATGCTGATGGAAATGGAGGACCGTCTGTACCAGGCAGGTGAGCAAGAGAAGCAGGGTACAAATTTACCTAACCTTCCCTGGGAACAACCAAGCCTGTTGTGAAATGACAGTAGAAGGGAGCAGATGGTAATTGGTAATTACTGTGTTAATAAACCCTGGGAGAGAGGGAGGTGTCATCCCTACAGGAGGGGAGAGGAAAACAACTGAAGAGCAGCTTCCTAACCTGAACCAATCCAACGACAGACCGTACAGCATTACATACCACATCCTTTTGTAATACACATGTAAATTATTTTGTACATGGACTTACTGAAACTCATAATAAAATGCTACAGGACACACTAGTGACATTTAAAAGCAATTTGCTTACTTTAATACATACAGTAAAAACCAGGCATTTAAAACCAAAGGCAGAACCCAAACATTGACCTAAAGCCTACCCACAGAATATTAAAATGCAGCTAGATACATCATTTGAGACATAGCCTTTTATTCTGTTCATATAATTAAGATCTATATAGACTGTATAATTTAAAAAAATGGAATTTATTGATGCTGGTTTTATCAACAAGCTCAAATAAACACAAAAGAAATCTCCAATACAAAAGTGAACAGCAGCAATGCGAATGGAAGTTTACTCCGTTCTATTTTTGAGCTATACTACACTCAAGAGCGCTGAGTTCAGCCAGTCCTTTGGATGCAATAACTTTGGGGTTTGTTGCCACACTTTTCGTAGTATTGTGAGTCTTATAAATTCCAATTAATCTGTCTGCAATCTCAAACATGTTGTTTCGCAGGGAGATGATGATAAACTGTGCATTTTTCGTTTGCTCCTGAAAGAGAAGTTACTTGTATTAGCCCACGGTATTTCAAACAGCTCTGCTCTTGTATGAGTGCTATGTTCAGGCTTCAGGCTGTATACAAAATAGGAGCTACAGGTATTATTTGCATGTAAGAGCTAAACTATATACTAAGTTTCAAATTTAAGTAGTTGCTAGCCAACACTGCAGATGAAATTAAACTCTTCGCTCTACCCAAATCATAGCTGGGTGATGGACCCTCCTTTGGGAAAATACATGCAGTGTGGAAGCAAAGTTTAAAACTAGTTGCAGGCAGGTATCTTTAAAGTGTTTCCGTAATTTTAAGGAGCTAATCATAATCTTTGGCACTTCTAGGGTGTTTCCCAAACTGGTGATTATACATTGGATAATTCTGAAAATTCTAAGTTTAAATTAGCAATCAGACCTGCAGCAATGTAAATGTTTGCTTGACTTAAACAGATGACAGAATTTTAAAAGGCAAGAAAGCAAAAGAGAAAAACCCCAACCCTAAAGACCCAGATCAGAGAAGTCCATGGGAAACAGCTCACTTTAATGAAGTGGAAGTATAAAGCTAAGGAACCTTGGCTGCAAGGTCTGAGAATGAAATCATGAGCTTGGATGCATGAACACCTTACTAGAGCTAAGTAGGTTACTGCATCTCAGCTGCCTATAGCTGGTCAGTTTAGGGAAAGTATCTGTATTTTAAAGAGGAAGCAGTAGCAGCAAGGATACAGGGAAATGAGGCACCTTTGGCAAACTCTAGCACTCTTTAGACAGTTTTTGGAACTATATAATCAGGATTTGGAGAGGAAAAAAAACTTGTAAATCCTCTACTAGTTGCCTCCCTTCAGGAAAGCATCAAACTTAGCAGCTTACAAAAAATATGCAGAAAGCAACATTCTAAGCACCTTCCTGGAAATCTGCTTAGTGCATAGTTCCCACTTAGTTACTGGAAAATTAGCATTCCAGATTTTTAAATCTGGCCATAATTGTGTTACCACTTTCTGTCTTTTCTGGCTGAGAAGAAAGTATCTTAGATTATATTATAGTAGTTACCATGAAATACTTACATATATGTAATGTGCCACAATAGATACATTTTTGAAGTCAAGGGCTGCATCAATCTCATCCATAAAATAAAGTGGTGTTGGCTTGTAATGATGAAGAGCAAAAACTAGAGCCAGTGAACTAAGAGTCTTCTCTCCTCCTGATAAGTTAAATATCTTCTTCCAGCTTTTCTTTGGAGGCCGAACACTGAAAGAAATTAGTTTGGAACAACATGTCATGGTGAAAAGCCAGTCACCAGGCAGGAGGGAATTCTTGGAAGACACAGGCATGAAGAAGCTCCACTAAACCCATGGATGAGCTGCTTGATACTCTTAGTCCTCCGCAGTGGAGAGGTAGCGAACTGGATTTCTGTTCACCAAGGAGTAACTCTCAGGGTGCATGCACAGCTACGTGGTCAGCTGACGTTTGCCTGAACTCAAACTGCTGTAACACTCGGCTATTCTCTATAGGAACCGTAACACTTAAGAACCGCTCTTTAATTATCTTTCAAAAGTGCTGCTCTACTCTTAAGTAATGAATATACTCTTAGGACCATTTATGACAGAACAATCTCCAGTTACCAGTATGATTGACATGATTCCCCAGGTGGAATGGAACGATTTGGGAATTAAGAAACCCTGAGAAAGTACTTTGGCAAAGTCAAAGCTTTCTAACTGCTGTTAGTGACTTGCTTCTCCAGGAGAAATGAATCTCTTCCTTGCCCAATGCTAAAAAGCTGTGGCTTCTCCCAGTCTCTTGCCAGTATTTGCCAAGAGGGATGCCTGGCTTGGTTAGCCGATGATCGGTTAAAACTTACTTAAAAAGTGGGTTGAAAAAAGGAAAAACAACGATTAAGAATGACAGCAATAATACAGAGTATTTTGACAAACCTAAACATGATTCCCTCAGAGAAGGGATCCAGACTGTCCACAAGTTCTAATTCCGCATCCCCTCCCAAAGTGAGCATCTGGTAGTTTTCCTTCAGCTTATTTGTTATCACATTAAATCCAGCCATAAATTCATTTAGCCTCTGTTTCCTAAGATCTTCAAAAGCTTGTCTGAAGTTGTCTCTCTCATTGGTAATCTCATCCAGTTCAGCCACACGTTTCAAGTATAGCTCTTCCTGTAGGAAAAAACCAAAAGTACAGTTAAACAAGCTGTCTCCTTCATTTAGATTTTAAACCATTTTTCCTGGAATGGCAACAGCCTTGAAACAAAAGAACAGAATCAAACCATCTTTTTTTTTTTTTTCATCTCTGTACTCTACATGCTGCTGATCTCTCTTATACTGGAAAGCCCGTGTTAAAATAAAGAAAATAAAACTATTTAATCTGTTGAATAGTCCAATATTACTGAACTGAGTATTGTGGCAGGAACAAAAAATCCTAGCATTGTCATGTATCTGCCTAGACTGTCAAGACTAGCTGAATGTAAAGGAACTTTCACAGGGGAAAGCTGTCTCCACCTGCCATCCCTGGTACCAAATACAAAAGATGTACGAAGCTCCTAGGTACAACGTTTGCCCCTGGCTAAGTACAAGCTAACAAATATTCAGGATGCTGCTAGCAACAGCACAGCTGGCACAGCAGGAAGGGGAAATTCAAGGGTTCCGTTTCGGTTTGCAGAGGCAAGGAACTGGCGGATAACAGGACCACCTTTCCCTGGTACGCCTACAGATGTCACCTAGACACAAGAATGCAGTTTTGCATGCGTCTCAGGCGCAGGATCCGCTCGAGCAGTCACCTGAAGAAAAACGCACGCCTGGAGGATACCTCTGTGCTTCAGTCGCCAGGATGTGAATTCTGTACGGACCTGAGTACTGGAAAGCAATGAAGCTGTACGCACAATGCTTACCTTAGATCAGGGCTGTACCGCAGTATTGCACAGACAGGCAACACAGTATCAAAAAGATGACTCCTACTGCTACACGATGGTAACTAAGCTTACCTTCTTCTTATGTTCTGCAATAGCACCAAGGTTGGGCTTCATTTCATGACACTGGGCTTCCAGGAGAGCTATCTGATTAGTGATAACATCTGGGTCCTTGATAGCCTCAAGCTCTTCTTCACTTAGTACTGGAAGTTCTTCTGGTGGTTTATCGTCTGTGGCGTGCAGTGATAATTTTGATATCTAAAATTCAAAACAATTTACTAGAAATCTTTAAAGATCACATTAGTTATCACATGAGCATGTTTCTAAAATAAACAGTTTCTGCATTAGTACATACTGCAGCTTCCAATCTCAAAACATTCAAAGATTCTTCACATAACTGCCTTTAAAAATAAGATGTGAAGACAACAATAAATATCCTTTTATCCTATTATTCTGTTCCTGAAAATTACATGCATCATTCTTACAAAGGAAATTTCTCTGTAGTAGGTGCAATAGCAGATAACAAAGAAATCACCTGACACCACAGAGCTTTCATAACTAGTTTGTGTGTTCAAGATTGAGAAGTAAAAGGCACTGTGCACTGCAAGATCATCTGCTGGTCTACATCTCTACCCTAGTAAAGATTTAAATATGAAGTAGAAAGGACACAGAATAAAAAGAGAATGTAACCTTGAGCTCGAGGCACCTCACTGGCCTTTTCTCTGAGTACACACCTGATTTTTGCTGTTTCTGTAAACCAGGAAAACCAAAGCAAGACCCAGTCCCAGCATCACCTCTTGTTGGTGCTGCACTCAGCTAAGCCACAGGCCAGAAACCATCAGGATTCTGTGCAGAATTGTTTCTGAAAGAATTAAAAGCCCTTCCCAAAGTCGATCTGAGAGACTTTTGAAGTCAACGCAAGCGTCAGACAATGCTTAGCACGAGCTCAGCAGAACTAGAGCAGTTAGAATGGACACAATGGCAAGAAATAAGGTCTGTGTAAAGCTATCTGCATGTTCACTGCCTGAAGGCTGCCAGCAGTCCTGCTCAGAAGCGACTCCGAGGCTGAGAAGAGAAACCAGGTGGTGTAGCACCAGGAGTTACCAATTCCTTCCTCCCACTGGCTCTAATTTATTCGATGAGCTGGTTCCAGCAGCAATCTCTGAGGAGCAGAGGTTCCTCCTGGCCCCACAGAATTCCTATTGGCCCAATTATCTCTAATTGGGGAAAGTCAATCTGATGTACTGAACGGACTACAAGTTTTAGGTGGAATGCTTTCAAGGAAAAGGTCTGGCCATTTTGTACAGAATAGCTTGGTGGGCACAGCACTGAACACGGTTACACATAGCTTGTGGTTTAGTTATTAATGTCTTACTCCTCTTTGCTCCTCTCCCCTAGGAGGGTGCCTACCCTTTTAAAACGTATTTTAGTATGCACAGAGAGGAAACACAGGCACAAGAAGTCTCCTGGTTGCTGTTTATGGCCTACTTATTTTTCCCTCGTTGCTTTTAATTACTTGTAGCATTATGTCAGTTATAGTTATCCTATTGTTCTTTCACAAATAAAAACACCTTGAAAAGCTGGAAGCTAAACCATTGAATTCATAACTCATCCATCACCCTGCATGTAAACCAGAAAGTAAAAGACGGAAAGGCCATCTTTTTTAGAGTTGTTCTATAGCATAAACACCAATAAACTGTGAGCCAAATATGAATTTTCTCCCCAAATTACCTGTTTTCTAACTACATGTTAATCTCATGAGATTTTATAGTTCAAATTTTAGGAATTAAGCAATTTCCTTACCTCTTTTTGCCAGTATTTAATCTTTGACTGGTGTGCAGAAACATGATTATCAATTTGTTCCATTTTCAGCTTAATATTAAGAGCTTCCTTTTGAAGTGCATGTTCATCATCCTGAATAGTTTTAATCTCCTGGAGTAAACTGCGATGCTCCTCCTGAACTGCTGGCAAGGCTTCCTAAATAGAATTGACCAAAAAAGTGCATTAAGCGGTTGCCTACAAAAATGTTACCACTTTCTTGGGTTATAGATTTATTTTCACTCTATTATTCACAGAGCTTACTCTCCACAATACTAAGTACTGATGTAAACAAATACATATTCTTGTAGTTAGATTAACCTGGTCCCTGAATTCTGGAATGACTGAAAATATGCTGCAGTTTATATTTTCATTCCAGATCTGGATTAAACGAGTCCCACACTCAGACGCTTTTAGCTAAAAGGCAGCTTGAGAGAAAGACAGTCTCAAAGAAACAGCTTTATTTGGAAGAATTTCAGCTGTCCTGGTTGTTTCCACACTCTTATACATAAATCTAGACGGGAAATCCCACATGACTGGATAAAATCTATTTTTAAACAAGAGTTTTAAACCCAATAATTTCAGTGGGGAAACTTGGTTTAAGTTTTTTCTTAGCTTCAGAAAATTGGGTCAAGACAGAATTTCCAGGTAAGTAGAAAAAAAAAAGCACTCTTCCCATTCCCTGACATTGTGGAATGTCACTCTGCAGCTGTACAACAAGATTTGCATAAGAACAGAACAGAACAGAAGGACACAAATAGAATAGAAAGATAGAACTCATCAGCCTGATTTTACCTGAAGACCAGACCACTTACTAGGACTGTTTTAGCCTAATTTTTCCCCCAGCATCTGTATTTAAAGGTCAACTTTGATTAACGATTAATCAAAATTATTCATTTTGTACGAATAGAAATGTTCTTTGCCATTTTATCCCTGTGTGAATTTTTGGAGGATGAGTAGCAGAGTAAGTGAGAAGAAAAAAAAAAACAACAAAACAAAGATACTTGAGACCAGCATTGTCAAGTCTGAGGCTTAAATGGCAAGGCAGCTTTTTCTTTTTAAATAAAAAAAAGGTCCAGTCGGGTAATGCTACCCCTTGCTAGGCCTGCCTGGAGTCTCTAAGGCTGAAGGCTAACAGACATCAGCCATTAGGACAACTTTGACACAACAACTATGATCTAAAATTTATGTCACAGACTGGATCTTCTACAAAGGAATTAACACTGAATTAACATAACGCTTACTTCAGCTTGCTTGCAGTCATTTATAACCTTCGCAGCTTTGTCTTCTAGCGTAGTCAGCTCCTCTGTTAAGTCTTTAATTTCTTTCTCATTATTTTCAATTTCCTTCTCTGTGCGAAGAACACACCCTTCAGATTTTTGCAGGTTTCTAAACGGGTACAGAGATGTTTGTATGCCTCAGAGGAGTGAAAATATGGCATAAGATAATCTAGAAACACAATTTTACTTTAAAGATTATTCAATAGCTATTGACAACCAACTAGGAAGTGCTAATTTATGCATGAACTCTCACACTCCAGAGATATCCAAGTAAAACAAAGTTGTCTTCCTTAAACATATAGCAGAATGACTTCATTAAATGACTCAATTCATTCTTTCAGAGACAGTTTTGACATTCGTTCTAAGTATTCATTATGAATTGTTAAGCTAGCACAAAAAAAAAAAAAAAAAAATCAAATCACATTTTATTTCCTGACATGCCTCATAATAAAGTTAGTACCTTCAGATTCGAACTGCTCCACTGCATGGCAACTAAGTGCTATTTTGAATCTTTATCTCGAAATGCTCCATTTTAGTGATAGGCAAATATGAGCAGAAAAATAACGATTAAATATGACTTTTAAAGTGCCTATTAGAAACTACAAAATTTTATTTCCACTTACCTCCTTGACACAAGCAACATTTAGTATTAGACACGCAAGTGAAAAATTAAGATTTTAAGATCAGAGGATTTTTAGCTATAAGATTACTTAAAACGAGCAAACATCCCACTGGCACAGGTGTCAACACAGAGGTCGCCCAAGACTGACTCTCCTTGGCCAGGTTTCACTAAGCTTTCTAGGTCTCTGATCCTTTGCCTGTAAAGCACGCTAATTAACAAAGATTATGGTTCTTAATTAAGAACCGGTCTCCCTTTGAGGTAAATCACTTTAGAGAAAAAAGGTTATGACCTTCTCCCTCCAGTTCCCCTCTCGCCATAAAGAGGTGAAAACCATCTCCTCTAGCCTGGCACATCTCCCCAGAAAGGTCCGACTGATCAGCCAGGAATGGCAGCAATTACAGCCTACAGCTTCACGTTGAGCAGGCTGACGTCTACTATACCTGTCCGCAGTCTTGACTGCCACCTGGGCTTTCGTAACAGTTGAAGTACATTCATCTATTTCTTTGTTGATCTTATCGAGTTTGTCTTGCTGTGTTTTAAGTTTACGATTATTGATCTCAATTATGAGGTTATGCAATCGTTTAATTTCATTTTCTATTTTGCCAGCTTTCTCAGCAATGCTGTCATAATCTGTCAATAAACGAAACCAAGTTAAGGTCATTATGCTGTCCCTAGGAACACTGCATGCTGCAATGCATGAAGATTTGAGGGATAAAAGCTCTGCTGTATGACTATATTGAGCAGCATTCTTCATACTGTGAAAAATGTTGTTTGTTTGGTTTTTTTTACTGTGGCAAAAACAATACCACCCGCATCTTTCTGACATTATTATACTACCACAGCTGTTTTGGTGTAAGCCACCAAAAATTGTAGTTAAGATTACATAATGTATATAGAGTACACATAAATACATGAGATATAGTACATAAGCTATCCAAGGTCATTCTTTGCATTTATTTAATGTGAAGATGCTCAAAGGGGTTAAATCGTAAGAACTACCCACTAACTGTTGCTCAGTAGCTGGTATTACTGTGCAGTTACTACACATGCTGAATAACAAGACAGCCTACTCTACCTTCAAGGTAGATTAGTTTCCTTAGACTTAAAATTCAACAACACTATCTGAAGTTGAACAGCTTTCAAAAATTAAACAACCTAAAACAAACCAAAAAATCCCACACTAAGTTTGCTACAGATTTATAATTTCCTTTTGGAGACAAAAGGGGTAAAGCAGAGACTTGAAAGGTGGAAGGCAGTCACCTCTCCAGAGAACACAGGTTTGTGTTTCCATTATTTGGCAGAAATGTTAGGTTTATAACATCAAACCTCAATGTGATTAAAAAAGTAAAGCATTCATATTCTTTCAATGCTAACCAGTTCAAAAGAGGCATAGAGGGAATCCATAGCAGTATGCATTCTCTTTCCTGAAACGCTATGAAAGCAGAGCTGTGGAGGAAGGGAATGATGTTTTCCTGTGCTCATATTATTCCCTGAGCAAGAAATACAAAGAAGCAGTCAAGGCTTACTTTACTAAGCTACCAATGTCTTCAGAAAAACTGTTATTCAAGTTCTCAGAGTAAACATCTTTCACAAAAAGAATGGGGGTACAGTGTGCCCACCACAGAACACAGGATATTTATTTGATCGTCATCTAATAGTTCTCTTGGAGCATGGCAAAAGTCTTTACTTGACTTTAATATCATTACCCTCCACATTAACAAGTCTCGCCCCTAATTAAACTAAGCTTCCTTATGAATCTGTATGTAATACAGCCATTAATATCTAACCAAAGAAACAAAAAATTACTAAAATTAATGTTGACTTTAGCTTGACTGAAACGTGAACTTGAGCAATTGCAAAAAAGAGGTTTCTCTCTCTAATCCCCAGAAGCACCTTTATTCCCCTTAAAAGAGGTTCCAAACCACGATACAGTGCCACACTGGTAATCTGAAAGAACAAAGCTGTAACCATTCGTTCCTGTATTAGTAAAAGAACACGACTGCAATTTTTATCTATAACCCCCTCTCCACAAAATGTACCTTTTTTATAACTATTGAAGATTTTTTCCAATTCCTTCTGTTTGTTTTTATCCGGAGCAGCAGCAATTACATTTGCTTCAAGTTCCTTAACTTGGTTTTTTAGATGAATTTCTTGTTCAGATAAACTCTACAGAAAACACAACTGTGTTAGAATCCTGTACTCTAAAAAGATCCCTGATGCTAACAAGGACTATGTTAAGCTGAGACTGAGAAGTGATCCCCCTGCACACCCATGAAGAAGCCAGATATTGCCTCAATAATAAACGTGTTCACCTGGAGACTCGCTGTATACTTTTCTAAAGTATTTCTCATTTCCCGAACATCTTGGCACAGTTTTCTTACGGCATCTTCAAGTCGTAATTTCTCTTCTTCATACTGCGCTACTCTTTTAGAATCCTTCTGCAGTTGAGATTCCATTTTATTGACCTACACAAGTGAGATATGATCATTTGCCTAGTGTCACACTACAAAACAAAGCAAGACCTCATTTGTGTGCTTGACAGTCTATAATCTCTTAAAACACAAGAAGAAAGCAGAGTAAAACTTTTAAAATTTGTGGTAGCAGGACAGAATATGGAGGCTGACACTACTGAGAAGATCAATTATAGTGAAAAAAATAAAAGAGGAGCACACAGAAGGAAAAGTAAGGTGAAGAATCCCTGTCAAAATAGCTCATAATGGAGAATTGCTTTAAGAAAATAAAACTGGATTAAGCTTGAAAGGCATAAGGTCAGAGTAGTGAAGGCAGAAACCAAAACCCACATAAGCAGAAGCTAGGAGCAGTTTTTACTGTAGTTAAAGATTTGTGATGCTTGTTGGGTTTTGTGGTAATCTGGTGTTAGGAGAAGTTTTTGCACGTAGTAACTGGTCAAGTGACCAAGTCTTGCAATTCACCTTCAAGAGCAGAAGTAATAAGGATACATTTCAGATCGCAGTGTTTTTCTGTTTTTACATATAGAGAAACATCTATCTGGCGTGGATATGAACATACTTGTTCTACCTGTAGTTGTCCACTAGGCTAGATAGGTACAGAGCCAAAACTCTTGAAAATGGACAAATTAAGTTATCGCTCCTGCTCTTTACTGAGTGCCACAGCATCTCTCGTGGGCCAAAAAGAAAACAGTACATAAGCCTGTTTCCTGGAGAAGAAACAACGAATAAATCTAAATTGTGAAGACAAGAAATAGCAAAGCCCCTTATTAGTAAGGTCTAAATATGTGCTGCCTTATATGTTTATTGACCCTTTACAAGGCTAGGGCAGTAAGACTTTGTCCATGAGGTGAGGGTCAGTTTGTTGGTTCTCTACAAGTACAGCATTAGCTGAACAGGCTCGATAACATCCTATTTTCCAAGCTGAGTGAAGGTGAAAATACAGAGAAATCAGATAGAGAGAACCTTAAAGGTGAGTTTGATTTTGAAGTTCTCTGATTTGAAAGTATTTTTACCTAAAAAATACTAACTACTGTTTCTGTGTCCTTAGTGGTATGCATTGTGTTGGCGTATAGCTCTCATTCCAAAGAGCAAAAGTTGGTTCTGTAGGGAAAGGACTGATATCAGGAGCCGTGGTTTACTTCACAGTTACACAGAGGAGCTTGTTGTCTTGAAGAGGTATTAACACTTTGATGCTTGATCTCAGCTAAGTCGATCAGCACACACTAGGCAAAAAGGACACAGGATACATCCACACTAAATAAAACTACAAACTAAAACCTAAAATAATTCAGAGGCAAAAGCAAGCTATATCTTGATATTCCAAAATATTCCTGAAGCACAAACTGGAAGGAGAGCTCTGCCACTCCCTGACAAGGACACAGAATGAGGGACCAAACCTGTCCTCTCTTGCTGCTGAGGTGCGTGTACTGCTCTGCAGCTCAAGACTTCCTCACGATCAGCACCTTCCACATTCCCACCTCTACCTTCAATCAGTGTCCAAACTATCAAATGTAGCCCTACAAGCTTAAAATTAAATAATAGGCGTATGATAGCTGGTCTGTGAACAAATGTGCTTAAGAACGATATAACCTATGCTAACCTTGTGAACTTTAGCTTTATAAATCATTGTTCATGTGTCTCATCACAGGTTAACTACTCACACCAATTTCAAAGGACATAGCACATGTGTGTATGAACTGTCAAAACAGAAGGAACTTGGATAAAATTCCACTTTTAATTAAGATTACATACTAACCTCTCCTTCTGAAACATCCATTATGACTGAGGAACCCATTCTGCCCTTCATTATTTTCCCACCACCACCAGTCATTGTTCCTAAAGTAAGAGAGACAAAAAGAAGTTAGAGAGCAAACTAACTGTGCTTAGGTACCGTCCATAAAGTGCTTAAAAGAGAATTGCAAGTTTGCCCTGAAATACCTGACTGTTCAATGATTTGTCCTTGCAGCGTTACCACCCTCCATCTTTTATCGTTCTGGAATGCTACTCTGGTAGCTTCTTCCAAGTTTTTAGCTACCAGGGTATCACGTAACGCAAAGTAAAAAGCCAGGCGAACCTTCTCGTCTTCTACTCTCACCAGATCAAACAACCGAGGAGTATTCTCAGGAGTTGAGAGTTTTTTAATGTATTTTTCCCATACAGTCATCTACATCAAAAAAAAGTAAATAAATGAACAAGAGATTCCTTAGGATAAATTATGAGATCATTTGATTATTCTAAGGTATGTTAAGGCTTTAAAGCAAACACAATCATACTGCAATTAACAGTAAAACTTCCTTCCTTGGGGATCTCTACGCTCTTCCAGTTTAATTAAAAACTCACGGATAACTCGTTCTCTTTATAGTTTTCATAATTACTTACTAAACTACTTGGATTATTAAGTTTGCTAATACGTTAAAAAAAAATCTAAATATAAAAAAATAAAAAACCACACCAAACATTTGTTGTACACATATAGGTATCTGAAAAGCCGTGTAATTCTCTGCAAGCAAATGCTACCGTTTGCTAGTAGAATATTCTAAGGTACCAACAGCCTATTAAAATTATATTTTAGCTTTACCTGCATGGATACATACACAGCATAATATATTCATATATAAAATACATTTATACACATGCATATTAAGACATTATACACATACAGTAATAGTACCGTGCACATTAGGGTAAATCAACGACTTGTTTTGCTGATGTGCCCGTACTTACTTTGTCCAGGGCTATAAATGTGGCAGCTCCAACTCCTCTTGCCTTTAAGAAATTCACACATGCCTGTGCAGTATCAATGGTATCAACAACAATGTTGTCTAAGGCGCTGCAAGATGATGAAATAGCAACATCATACTTTTCATCGATAGATCCCAAGTCTCCCTGATAATTGAAGGTCGGGGGAGGGAGGCAGAAGCACAGTGATTAGCTTGGCATCAAGGTTTTGTCTTCGTATTAAGAAATAAATGACAAAAACTTTGCACGAAGTGAAATGAGATGAAAAAAAATTATAAGTTCTTTCACAGAAAATTATTTTAAAACATAATTAGAATTTGTAAAATAATATCACATCTGTCTTCTGCACACTGTTATTTATGTATTTCCTATGCACTTGTTTCCATAGTAGAATCTCATGCAGTTAGAGCTCCAAAAGCAGTGCTTGTGGCAGAGCAATGCGGAAACACTGATTTATTTTCTGTAGATAAACGTTACGTTTTTACATGGCAGCATTTTAGCGAGGCAGTCTTGCCTAACAAAATAATGTACTGTGTCCTGTGTATGGTGCTACCCATGCCTAGCTGGGTAGGACCTAGCAAGGCATACAATGCTGCGTGACCCGAAATACCGGTCCAGGGATATTCATCATCTTTGAAAAATTCTGCTGTATCTGCAGATAAAAACAGTGTGCACAGCCAACCGCGAGTTATCCAAGAACGGATTAACCTCACACTCCTCTCTGTGTGCTAACAGAGCATGAGACAAAATACATGCCAGCTGTGTCAGACAGCAGTCTGCAGAGATGCTTCTTGGATGAGCAGGTAGGGAAAAAAGAAAACTGCAGAAAACAAAAATAGCACTTTTACATTTACACTGATAAGCATGTATTGTTCTATGCCAGTAAAAAAACAAAACAAAACAAAAACAAACCCAAAACAAAACCAAAAGGAATGAACAACTCCACCTCAGCTGCAATTTTTCAGAACTTTAAAGTCAACACTGCTTGGAAAGAACTGCTAACACTCAACGTTGTGCTATGACATAGTTTTCCTCCGTCTTCTGAAACAATGATACTGCTCTTTTTTATTTTACATGTATGCAAGTAAAACAAGCAAACAAACAGCAAAGAGATCACCAAATATTATAAATTTTGAAGGAAAAAAGTGCACAGTTCCATATGAAGTTACATACAACTAGTAAGGTGTTTTTTAAAGTTTCACGGCAGTTCTACCAACTGTGCTGTTAGCGATCAATCTACGTTCTGCGGCAGCAGAAGGCAAAAAGCACTGCTCCACAATGTCTCCAGCCCAGCGCAGAAGCACAGGCAGGACCAAAGCACAGACAGGTTACAAGACATTTGTTGTATCCTTGGCTTCAGCATATTCCCAAGGAGACTGCAGCTAACCGATTTAGCTGAAAGATCAGCCTACCAAAACCATAAAGGTTTCTCACAGCCTTTCCTTAGTGCCGCATACAGGAACCTCAACAATTTTTTTCTAATTTATAGCAAGTCCATAGGATTTGCAGCCCTGCTGTCCAAATTAATAGCACCAGAGAAGCGAGGAATTCTGCCATTCACTCAATTACAGAAACACCACTCTGTTCCTATAAAGTTTAAGACTAAAAGTATAATAGCCTTTTAAAATTTACCAGTCTTCCATATAGTCCACGAATATTTCCAGATTTCTTCTGCTGAAGCAGAGCCTCAAGCACTTTTCCTCGACTGCGACTTACTGCTAACGAACTCTTGGCTTCTTCTACTTGTCGACGCAGATTTCGAACAAGATTTTTAACATCCAGTTCTTCTCTTCCCAGCTTCTCAAGCTCGTTCTCTTTCTAATGGTTCAGAGACAGACGTTACCTTAGCCTCACAAAAACTACTGTATTCAGGGAGTCTTAAGGTTTGTGATTGCATAGGCAATGAAATCAGCTGCTGAAGAGCAGGGTACCAAACATTTACCAGAAGAAAGACTGGTATCTGGATACGCTTTGGCTAGTATTTAGTACACTTTGATACAAATATGACAGCTAATGAATTAGTGAATTAGGCTTAGGACAAGGTAGTGGGATATTTTTTCTCTGGGGAATGAGAGACGACCAAGAAGTGCAATTCAAAGAAACACAGAACCATAACCATTTATTTATTTTAACATCTTTCCTTATGATTCTTAAACTGATTCCCTTGCAGGGATATACAGGATTTAATTTCCAGTGCTTGATGTTAACATTTGCTTAACCCAAATCAAATACTTACTTCACCTGTTAACTG
The DNA here is from genome assembly GCA_013400195.1 of Aramus guarauna. NCBI lineage: Eukaryota > Metazoa > Chordata > Aves > Gruiformes > Aramidae > Aramus > Aramus guarauna. The sequence goes on from VXBL01003291.1 coordinate 1,253,462, forward strand.
AGTATTTGAATGTAGTTTTTAAATGTTATTTTATTGAAGGGAGTTTTTCATTTATCTGCACCACAATTATTGCTAAAACAAAGAGCGGAACTTCAGTTTGTGTGTTGCAACTCAGAGAAATTATACATGAAAGTTAAGTCTCACCTCCTTTAATTCCTGTTCAGCTTGGGGTAATTTTCTTTCTATATCTTTGATAGCAGCTTTCCTTTCCTTAAGCATGTCTGAAGTAGTCGCCAGAGCCTCCTTTGCCTGATTTAACTGAGACACAGCAGTATTATGACGGCTGAGATAGATATCAAGCTCTGACTGGGCCACATCCATCTTTGAACGCGCTTCATTCACTGCTTTACTAAACTCCATAAGCTCTTTCTCTTTGCTCTGCAAAAACGGACAATGTTACAACTAAAACCAGACAACTGTGGGATTTATTACATCAATCACACTGTATGACAGAAAAAGAGGAAATGGGCATGTTCTAGCCCATGCACTAGCTCTCCTGGCAGCAGCAAACAGTTCTGTTATCTACAAGAACAACTATTTCTTAATTTATTAGCATATTCTTTATGGAAATGAAAGAAGGCATTTTTCATAATTATGAAGGACATCAGGGAATTACCACAGAACATTTTCATACAAGCTTTGTATCATTTTCTCAACTTAAAAGTTTGTGGCATTTTCTCAACATAGTGCTAAATTACAGATCAAATGGAGAAACCATGTTTTCAAGTACAGAACAGCCCCCCCCCAAAATTTACAGGACAAATTTCCAGCCTCCAGATGCTTAGTGACAGGACAGCTTATATCAACAACAATTACCAAGTATTATAGTAGTAGTCTATTAATTCCAAGACAGATTACAGTTGTGTGAAAGGCCTGGAACATACCGATTCAAACCCCGTTTATTTAAGCAACATATAGGCTTAAACATTTTGATAGGAGAAAATTAAAGTGCTTTCAAATAATGAAAATGTAGAATTATTTAATATAGATATATGAATGATATACATGATGGCACATGATTGCTATAAAAAGTAAACAACTCAATTCAGCTCTGATTACAAATTCAAAATTAATCTCCCAGTTAGGTTCCACTGCACTAACACAACAAGTAGTGGACTTGTCATATAAAATTGCATTTGACAGCTATTCTGTGACTGTTTCATTCATAAGCGTAAAAGCTATACATCAGTTAACGCAGTAAGTGTACTAAGTCAAAATATTTCAAACCTCTTTTTTTTCCTTAAGTTCTTGTGTTTCTTCCTTAAGGCTTTCCATAATCTCCTTGAGTTTTTCTTCTTCTTCCTCTTTTGTCTTTTCAAGCAGCTCTTTCTTTGACGTTGCTTCGTTGATAGCTTTTTCACTATTGGAATGTACATTTTTCAATTCTTCTACCTACACAAGGAAAAGACTTCTCACTTCCTCTCCCACCGAAACAAACCAGTTTTGCCTTATCTTTAACCCCTGCCTTTCAAGTGTGATGTGGAAGTCAAAGGACGCGCAAGCCCCGATGAAGCACATGTGGGTTTTGTAGGTTAAGATGCACTGTGGCTCTAGCAGGAGGCCAGGATTTGATTTGCAAGGCTTGTTCAGTTCCAGAGCCATCCAGAGAGAAGCAAGCCATAGCAGTAAAAGGGCATAGCTTTACACAGAACTGCTCACAATACAGCTTAATTCTTAAATACCTACTTTCAGAAGGCCAGGCTTGATCCAGAGAGTGATTTAAGATCTGTAACAGCTGGCAACAACTAACTTGGTAAAATATAGCCATTGAATTAACTACATTAAGTAGGGAAACAGGAAAAAAACCCAAACATTTCAAAAAGGTAGCAAGTGTGAGAATAGGCAATATTCCTGCAATCTCAACAAACATGAGAAAAAGATGCTTTTCAAGCCACAAGCTGAGAAGCAAGAGGGAAACTTTTGACTCTGCCTTTAGACAGAAAACAGCCTTATACTGCTGGCCCTGGCCTCCCCCAGCAAAATGTGCAATGAGCAATGGTTTAAGGAAGAATGGTGCATTACTTCAGTAAGTGATTTGCAAACAAAATCCCTAGCTGATTTTAATGACATAAAATATCTGAATTTAAAAAAAAAATATTTTCAAGCATATTCTTCTATCTGTGTTGCATAAACCACAACTGGTGCCCTTTGCTTTTTCACCCCAGCTGCACAAAGATGTTCTCATCTAGAGCAACCAATTACGTTTCTGTAAGTAAATCGAGTTGCAGTTTACACTACCTTTTCTTTGTCCTTTTGAAGTTGCTTCTCCAGTTTTTTAGCCTTGCTTTTGGCATGTTTTAGATTTTCCCTAACTTTAACATCCTGCAAATCCAGCTCAGTAAATTTTTCTTTACTTTCCTCTACAAATTTAGTAATTTTATTGAGTTTCCTAAAGGGAAAAAAAAGAAAGAATAATCTATTCCATATCCTATCAAAATAATATCAGTAAAGCTTAGCTTAATAAGTATGCATATAGAATTTAAACCAATACTACTCAGTTTTTGTGAAAACCAACATCCAATACTTCCTATACACACAGTATTTTCCCCAGGGAAGTGATGTTTCATCGCAAAAATATCAACTAACAAAGCAATATTAAACACATTTTCAGAAATTTTGGGTTTTCTTTGCTAGAATGTATAATTCACATCTTTCACAAATAACTCAGTGTGATTTCAGAGGGTGAGGAGGTTAATATTGCGGTTGGATTGGAGATTAGCACCCAGACAAATCAATTTAAGGGAAACACAATTTACACTTAAGAGATTCATAAGGAAACCAGAAAAAAATACCTAACATCAGGTACCTAAGCATTATGGTTGTCTAACAAAAACCCTGAAACAATCTCCCAATTTTTTCGTACAGTCAATATTAAAAAAGGATGTACTTTAAAATCCATCAAAAAACAGACATTTTCTTCTTGTAATTGTGAATATTACTCCAAGAGAAGCAACCTCCAGAACCAAATCAATGAGATTTTTTTTTTATTTTTTTGTGCAAAAGATAATTTAATCCATGCCAGGGAATGTTTAGATACATCACAAGTGACTTTGTTCATCAGATAATTTAAGGTTTTGGTGGAAGAACTACTGAAAAACCCAGCTGTGCTTCCCTGTGTTTGATCATCTTCCCATGCAACTATTGTATATAATTCTGCTTTCTCGGGTGTTTCCCCCTTGCAACACAACCACCACAGCTTTTTTTCTGAAAATGCTGCTAACGTGAACACCACATATGCAGAACATATAAACCACAATAGTCTTAGCTTACAAGTCTATACCTAAAGCACTTACTTCTCAAGTTCTTTTAAAGATTTATTCTTGGTTTTCATTTCATCTGCAAGTTTACTACTCTTCTCATTAACATCTTTTGCTTCTTCGTTAATTTTTTCTTTCTGCGTTTCCATATCATTTATTCGTTTCTTTAAGTCATAACTAGAAAAAAAACAAAACCAAAAGCAAAAACTCCACTGTTTTCCATAAAGCTAACATTTATAATGAAGAATGAATATTTCCAATCTTAAGTGTAACCAAGTGATTATGTAAGCATTAAAGCCTAATGTCCACTATTGAGTAACCTTGCCAATTCAATGTAAAACAGCAAGAAAATCTAACAACTTAGACGCTTCAGATGAAAAAATAGTCTTTATGTGATCTACTTTCTCAAATTCAGTATAAAGGTGCAAGAGATTAATTTGTCAGACTACTTTACTTTGTAAAAAGCTGGCAAGCAGGTTTTTGGTTTCATTTTTCTGTTGGCGGTTTTGGTTTTGTTGTTGTTTGGTTGGTTTTTTTTAAAGTTTTTTATGAAAATGGTCTCTATTGTCCACATGTTATTCAACTAATTTTGAAGGACCGATACGGCTGTTAAGAAATGCAAAATATTTCTAATTTAGAGATATGGAAGCAAAGTTTAACATCACCACTACCACATTAAAGCCAAATCAAAACTTTAGAGAAGTACTTACATATAGTATTGACAGATATGATTCTTTTCTTTAAACATTTTGTTTTCCAAACAAAGAAATTCAATGGCTTTATTCCTGTCTGCTTCCAAGGCATCCTTTTCCTTTTCCACCATTTTAACTCTATTTAACTGGACAAGACAGAGAGTCAGAGCTGACTTTACTGCTAGTGCTACAAAACAAACCACGAGAAAACCCCCAGACCCTCTGTGGCACACGTGTGATGATCTTCAACAATTAACTTCACAAGACAATTTAGCACTAAAAGCTTTCTGAAATAACAGAGCACCATTCACACAGCAGAGACTGTACTTTTAAGACAATTCAAACAGTAATTAAAAGCTGAAAAAGGATTCTAGAGATGCTAGGAACAGCTCAGGCAACCCAAGGAAAATGTAGATGAAAAATAAAGAGGAGTTACATATAGATAGTCTATACATGTTATTTTCTATATTTCAACTTAAAAGGGGCTACTCTAAAGGTTAATTCCTGCAACTGCATGCTTTTCGTTTTCCTTCCCAGCCTTTAAAAAATCCTGCAACATACTAGGATTTACCAAGGACACATCAAGTAAATAGAACTTTGATATCACTTAGTACTTTTAGAACTAAATGCATATGTAAAATACTATGAAAGCAAGTTCTGCAATAGATTCACACAGCTCAAGTCACAACTGATTTTCTGTATTTGTAAGTCTCCCCGTACAGCTCTGTGTGCATCACCTCACCAGTGCTCTGCCTCTCTTTCCTTGGCACACAAACGGTTTCCCAGCTACTTCCCCTATCTAGTGGCAATAAAAACCCTGTCTGGATGTATCCAGTGAGAATCTGTTTCTCTACTCAGTCTCAGAAGCATTTCACACACGCAGGTATGACCAGAGTGTTCAGCAGGTAAGATCCTGTGTTCCAATCGAAGCATTCAAACCTTTGGGAATCCAAAGCCAACAGCGTTCTAAGTGTTTAAAGAGCAATTGATGTTGACTGCCCATTTCTTTTACAATTGAGAAAAGCAGCAGATGCAATAAAGATAACTCCAAATTTCTCTGTACTTCTGCTCCTGTAGAGGAACATCAAGTTTTAACCAAGTCTCTGTTAACTGTTTTCCTAAAAAATCCAATAATGAAACACTACAAATTTCTATTTTTAATTTAGAATTCAAACAGAACTCTGAGACTCACCTTTTCTCCTCTCTGTTCATTTAAAATCTCTACTCTGCGACACAGAGTTTGGATCGGATCTTTCAGTCGTGCAGATCCTATTAAGTCTTCCAAGTATTCAAGCATGCCTTCGTCATGTTCGGTTTGGCCTTTCGGTTTCATCATTGCGATTTGTTCGACTTCTCCCTTGGAAAAGAAAAGTTTGATGTTTTCTTTTCATAATGTTTTTTTGGGGCAGAAAGAGTTAGTATTCTGAAAAAAATACAAAGATATTTGGAATGCAGGTATGTGACCATATTCTATCATTATAAAAAAAGAATAAAGTAATGCAGTAATCAAAACTGATTATTCAGAATAGGAATACGTTTGGGAAAACAAAGATCAAAGCAAATGGAAATTTCCTCCAAGGAACGCATGGCGGTGATATGCACGAAAACCAGCGTCTCTTCTGAAGCCAACATTCAGGTCTAAACATTGCTTCATTTCTCTAAAGATTCAAAATGTATTCGCCCAATCTGGAAAAAGAAGAAGAGAATAAAGCATGCCCTCTAGGTCATGTAGCACCCAATAGTCTTAAGGTAGCTTAGTCAGGATTGAAGTCCCTGAAGGGTTCTCTTTAGAAAACAGAAGGTCCATAAAATCACGTCTGATGGATGACCTGGGCTTGTAGTTCATACAACTGAGACTTCCTTGTTGGGAAAAGAAAAACATTCTTAAGTATTTTCCTTTATGTACAGTATTAACTTTAAAATTTTTAAGCTGAATAATAACAACAATAAATTGATTTTAAAAATAAGAATTAGGAAAGATTAACCTGATACAATGACAAGGACTGTTTATTTTACTGATGTGATCATTAGCCAACAACAACAAAAAAATCTACTATCAGTCTTTTATGCTTAGGACAGACTAGCACAAGATCTTTCAAAATACAGATTACATTTTGTAAATTATATGATCATAAATCAGAAGGTGAAGACATGAAACCAAATATACACATATTAAAATGGTATCTGGAGCAGGAATAGATGTGATAGATGCTGTAAAAATTAAATAAAGAGAACACAGATTAAAAATTACTCAACCTTCAAAAACCCAGAGTTAGGTACATGACATGAGACAACTTATTTGTAAAACAGATAAACCAACACTGCAGAGCACCAGGATTGGCCTTGGTGATCATTTTTAAACGCATGAAATAAGCTGGATTAAAGGTTTAACTTAAATTTTAGAACTGACAAGATTTAAAACCAAACCAAACCAAAATACTTGTTGAGCTGGAGCTAACAGCTAAGCCTCTACAAAAGAATGGGTGAGGGAGAACATCTCGAGAACACAGAGGAGGGTGATTAAGGAGGCTGCTGGAGAACCAGAGGGGCCAGCCACAGCAAGATTTCTGGGCAAGCACTGCAAACCTGACCGGACCAGGTACGGCAGTTGAGGATAAGGTACTCCTGAACCTCTGAAGTAGCGAAGGGAGTTACTACCCTTGTTTGCCAGTGATTCCATTCCACGGACGCAGTACACAATGACACCTAGTGGCCCTATGCTTTTCTGCCAATTAGTAAATACCATTTGGCTGAGTAGAGGGAAAAAGCAGTTTTGCAAATTTTGCAAAATAAGAACTAGCATTTATTAAGATAAGTCTTTCTCGCATGTAATTCCCTTGTTAGAGTAAAACAGAGCCAGAGGGTGGGTTTGTTTTTTTTTTTTAATTTAAAATTCTGGAAGTTAAATGCATCTAAGCTGTTATTTTCTGATAATTACTGTTCCTTAAAAGTATCAGCAGGTTTGATAAGACAAAAAAAACCCCCAAACAACCAACCCCAAACCAACTTTTATTTTTATTTCTTACACATACCAAGAAAGCCAAACAATTACTTTCCTAATGACTGCAGTTGTGTTATACACAATTCCAATTGCACATTTGCCCCTTGCCACAAAAGGACGATTTCTGTACCAAAACCCACCTGGTCAGTGAAACACTGCTCATAGGCAGGAATCTGGGTAACCTCCTAAATTTCTGTGGAATTGTCACAAGTTTCTACTCTGTTTCTTCTTGCATTAAAGCATTTCCTCTGTTTACATCCAAGAAAAAACAATCGCAGAAAAGAGACCTAATTCAGGTGCTGAGCATCACGTCTAAGAATTTTTTTTTTTTTAATATTTTATAGCATATACATTCCTCAAGTTAGGTGCTACTGCAAACCACAAAACTCCCCTAGATTTAAGACAATCACAGGGATTACAGACAATCAAGGAATATAAGTCAGCTGCTTTTATGATCTAAGTATAATTAACCATCTTTAAGTCAGAACCACCTAAGTAAGATGCTAACATAGTGGTTAGGGTTCTCCATCGCTCCCCAGTGTAATGGAATATAACTACAATATGTTTAAGGAATTCCTGGGGATGGCAGTTTAGGCCATACATACAGTTGTATTTTGAAAAGCTGAAGTGAATTGAGTGCAGTGGAGATCACGTGCGTGAATTGAGCTTGTCAGGCTGGCTACTGCCAGGTTTGTGTGCAATTCCTCTACTTCACAGGCAAACAATTTGACAACTACATATTCTTCATCTTACCTACTTAAATTCTTGGATCTTTTTCTTATCAAGGGCAAAAATGAAAACATCTAGAATATATAAATAACAACTGAATTATAAGAGTATTAAGTATTTTTTAATATTTATATTGTTTACCAAGTTAATATATTAAGAAATCTGTTTAGCCCACCCCTATAGCTAACATATTACGAAATAAAAATGTTTCCAGCTATTCTAATTGATAAAGGAGACTGAAAAAGTTGTTTCTGCTCTTCTTGCAAGTAGTCATACCAACAATTAACAGACAAAACCCACATTTTACAACACTGCATTCTGTTAAAACTTGATAGCCAACAGAACTGTTTCCTAACTTTCTAACGGTGCTTATTACTTGATCCATTGTTTGAATTATGAAAAAAAAAAGAAAAAAAAATTACCAACGTGCTCGTTTATCTAGTAAACAATCTTTCAAAATACGGACAGCCCTTTTGAAAGTGAAACTAAGGTGGCAGCAGGCAGACATTTGTCGAAAAGAAAACATGCTTGGGCACGCTTAACATAACTGTCACACTGAAACCTAAAAAGTCTCAGAACAGACCACCAGGAAACCTCTGGAATTCTTTGCCTCAGTTATCTTCCTCTAGCTCACAGGCACAAATTCATGAGAGGAGAGGGAGAAAAGTAGGGGGAGTGGAAAAAAAAAAAAAAGAAAAAGTAAATCCTCTATTTAGGTGTTGACATCCATTTTGGTTGTCTTCTCAACAAGATGTTGGTGACGCTGGCAGACAGCTAACTAAGAATGAAACAGCCACAGAAGGTGAGTAATCATGGTATGAAGAAGCGTCAGCTATCCACCGAGTATTTTGGGAAGGCTCCACACTCAGCACAAGAACTCTAAATGGAATTACGAGCCCGATTTCAGTTTCTGCATCGTGTGAGAAGTCTTCTACGTCAGACTGAAGTTCTCTTTGGGATGCTGGCACACCACTGGTTACAGAGGTAGTCAACCCAAACATCCCATAACGAGCACACATTTAAATAACGGCTTCTACCAAATGTCTCAGCTTGGTTACCAGAAAACAATTATGGGTTCTTTCTCATAGAGAACACAGGTTTATGTATGGAGAATTTTCTAAGCAATAAAGTTACCCAACAGCTGTGGCAACTAATGAGAACCCTTACTTGACAGCAGGCTACAAAGTTGTAAAACAAGGGCAAGAGCCACTCTCATTTGAAAGCCATGTCCTCTAACTTGAAGGAACTTGGAAGCTGGAGATTCCGCCTTCGTTTGCATAGCTGCACTCTTGAGGAGGTGAATTATCTCAGAGCCATGATGATTAAGATGCTTTCTAAATTCAAATTGCTATTGTGTGTAAGTAAAGAGCAAAAACTTTAAAGCAAGTAAATTGTAAAAGCCTTCAAAAACCAGTGTAAGAAGTGTTCGTAATAAAACTAACCATTTGACATCGACGACTGGGTTGAGGAGACTGTGAGAGGGTGAAGCAGCAGCGCAAAGACGCGAGCAAGGAGTGCCTGGACACACGTGCCTGCTGTGTGCAAGTCCCTGAGGGCGCAGCAGGTGGATGGATGCCCATAAAGATGTCTGATAAACCAAGAGAAGCTGCGACATCATCAGCAAGATCTATCACTGCTTCATACTATGAGGCTGCTAAGTCAAGGGACTCTCTAGTTCTATGCATTTCAGAAGTTATACTTGCATCTGAGGAGTATTTTAGGAATGCCGTACGTTTAATGTAAGACATTTATTAAAGGCAGAACAAGGTCAGACTCTGCTGCACACACGCTCCTCTGGATTCACGTTAAGACCAAAATTCTCATTAGGACCAGCACATCCCCTATGGGGACAGGCTGAGAGAGTTGGGGTTGTTCAGCCTGCAGAAGAGGAGACTCCGGGCAGATCTAATTGTGGCCTTCCAGTACCTGAAGGGGCCTACAGGGTAGATGGAAAGGGACTGTTCATCAAGGACTGTAGTGACAGGACGAGGGGGAATGGGTTTAAACTGAAGGAGGGCAGATTTAGATTAGATGTTAGAGAGAAATTCTTCCCTGTTAGAGTGGTGAGGCCCTGGCACAGGTTGCCCAGAGAGGTTGTGGAGGCTCCATCCTGGCAGTGTTTAAGGCCAGGTTGGATGGGGCTTTGGGCAACCTGGGCTAGTGGAGGGTGTCCCTGCCCATGGCAGGGGGGTGGGACTAGATGGGCTTTGAGGTCCTTTCCAACCCAAACCATTCTATGATCTCTAGCAACGCAGGCAGCTCACCTAAGTAGCCACACTCTGCTGCGGTAGGTAATTTCCTAGAGCAAATTTGTGAAGGGCAAGGACTTCACCTCCCATGTAGCCCTCAGAAGGTGGGACAATAAAATCCCTAAACCGTGTCACCTCATGTCCTAGAGCTACTACTATTTTCTCCAAAATTACACATTCATTTCTGAAAACAGCTCATCCTCTCAGAACAGAGTTTTTAATCTGAGTTTATCCAGTATTTTCTGCCCTATAAAGATTTGAATTTTAAACAAGGTTATCAAGCTGCTTGATAAAGGAAATTTTGCCCTACTCATTAGGCTGCCTTTCTGCGACCCTTGCCACTGCCTCAAAACAGGGCACTGCTTTTCACTTCTGCAGCACCTCCTGCCTATTGCCCTTGGCAGACAGCAGCATTATGTTGCTGGAACTGGAATTATGGAGTTTCAGAACACAGCTGTCAGATTCAGTTTTAAAATTCTGGTGCGAAATGAGACAGGTCTAGCAAAAGCCTTTGACATTGAAAGATTACTGACAGCAACCTTAAAGTCTGCACAAAGAAAGAAACAATACTTTTTTCTTTGGTTGCAAAGGCTTGCCTGCATTATGACTAGTTGTTTCTGGAGAAACTACAGAGAAAGATGTTTGCTTACCAATTACTGCTGCCTATTCTCACCCCTGAAAATTGGGAAAAAATTAACTTTTGAAGAGTGTCTTGCAACACAATGATTTTTGTCAACTAAACTGTTAACATTTGCAGATCTACTTGGTTAGTGTTCCACGGAGCAATTATGGCAGCAAGTGAGTAAAAAAAATTTTCCAGGATTTTGGGTTGTCCATTTCTGGTGACTTAATCTGAAGCTTTAAAATGAAGTGCTGAAAACCTTGGGCTAAATTAGCAAGATCCTGTACCACCTAACAAACTGGACTAACTTTTGAGTGTGAAAACCCACACCTCAAGAAGACTTTCGAAGCACAGTAAAAGCACCAGCACATTACAATATATATTGTAATAAGGGAATTCTGTAGCTTGGAATCCAGTAGATGGAAGTGTACTGCACCCTGGGGGGGAGTACTGGGCAGTTTGGGTGGTTTTTGAGGGGAAGTTGCTGTTGTGTTTCAGTTTTTGGAGGGGTTTTTGGTAATGGAGCTCTTCAACACTAGTCAAATTCGAAAGAAGAGTAGTGTAACAACTGAATTGAAATCTACATTCAATTTTGCTCATGAGGAATAGTTTGAGAGAAAACACTGCCTACAAGATGCAATACTATATATTGGGAAAGCCTTCCGTGTTTTTCCACGTGGCTGAGCAACTTAGTGAGGCATTACCTTAGAGAGCAGGCCATCCTATTTGTCTTAGTTTCCCACTTCAACTGTTGCAAATAGAACACAAGAAATCTTCTGAACCCTTTATGGAACTTCCAACATACTTTATCAATTGAATCCAGGCTTAAAGATCACACATTTTGTCAATGTTGGTAAATTAGACAAATTCTTTATACAAGCTTTTCTTTTGGTTTACATTTTCCCCACCTTTGAGGTGCTGGGCAGGAGGAAAGCCTTCTTACTTCAAGTTGTACAAAGGAAACCTGTTGCAAACAGGGAGCATCTCCTGGATGTTTTCCTCTCATAAAAAAAGTTTCCTGAAGTTTAGGCATTTGGATTTACCCCCTCTTAGCTAGATGTCAAATCCACCTAGCTGTGGTTCTGCATTGATAGAAGACAGTAACTTCATTTCAGACTTCTTTTGCTACCAGCATTTGGAGTAATGAAAAGTAAAATAAGCCTAGCTCCTACAATCTGTGCGGTTTCTAATTCCTGCCTTGTAAGAGAAGTGTTACATACAGTATTTGGAGAGAAAGCTGTCGGCTGGGGTTACAGTCAAAACAGGTAATTCTGTTTCAGAATTACATTAAACTAGCACAAACATTTAGGTGTGATGACTGTGGCTATAATATTTGGTATTTTTAAGGCAATCACAGCTTTTTAAAATTCAGAATAATATTTTACTAGTGTCACTGTAATGGCAGCATACTTCTGATAACATACTTGCTTTTAAGGCTTTTTAGACAGCCATAAAGAGTTCTGAGTCCAAAATCTTTGAGTATGGGTATCAGCAGGACATACTGTAATCCTGAGCATAACACCTATTACAGCACAATTACAATAATCTTGTAACTTCTTAGTACTGTTGAAGTGTATATTCAATTTGCTTACTAAATTAACTGATTAAATGAAGCACAGTTTGCAACTTATGGCATTACATAATTCTGTTTCATTTAAGTGATATGCAAATGGAGACAGCAGTAAGAACATCCTTTCATTTAACTTTGTCAAGCATCACAAGATTAACGGTGATATGCACGTATTAAAGATTTCAGGAAAACACGTTGAATTTTAGATTAAAATGGTTTAAGCGTGAACGTTTGTTCCCAATAAAAAGGGCTATTTGAGTTATTAGGACAATTCATACCACACTGAACTTTGAAACAATAGGGTTTTCTTTATACGCAGCAGGTGATCAACCTGCTTGTCCTTTACGCACTGAACTGAAGCAAACAGTTGAGTTGCAGCCAGTATATCCAGAACACTGAGAAAACAGAACTTGCAGTTGTAACAGCCACCTCCAACTCAAATTTTTGTGAAGGATTACAGTAGCTGTAGGGAAAAAACTGTTATCATTTGTCTTAGTGAAGAAAATCAATCTTGATCAATCCAAACTATAACCCAATTTCAATTCTTAACCTTTTAATACGGAAAGCTGGACAGAACTGACCAAGGCAAACTTCATGGAATAATAGTAAAGCTTAAAAATTTTAATCTTATCTTATAGAGCACAACTATACTTCAATTTCTTTCAAGTGGCAAAACATTTCTCCCAGAGCAAGGGGAATGTGGACAAGAGATTTCACAAGTATTTCACCAGCTACAGGAGCTGAAAATACAGCACGCACAACTTCTTAGCATCACCAACATAAGGAAGAGCAATGGCTTCTGCAGCCAGCAGAATGAAACCAGTGGCACTAAGCATTTGCTTGAAAGAGAAACCACATTACAACATTTAGAGAATTTTTACTATGAATTTATTTTTCTACAGAGATGTAAAAGATAGAAAATCCAAGACTAAATATGGGAGATTCCAATTACTGTTTTTCCTTCCTCAGTCTTCTATTCTAGCTCGCTTCTGAACACTGACATTAGAACTAGCGCTAATACTAAATTACGGCTAATAAGGTTCAGGCTCTTTGCTGCTGCAGCTCCAACACTACCTGTTTGTTTGACAGAACTTGTAACTGCTGCAAAAGTCCATTGGGAGTCAAATTAGAGGGAAAGTAGTCATGAATATCAGCCTGGCATATCACTTGATAAGTGCTAGCTCAGAAGTTGTAGAATTCTTACTTTCTGCATCTGACACTAGTTGCCTCACAAAATTATGTTTCCCAAATATTTTGTGTAATCAGTTTCTTGATAATATAAAGGCACCTAAACTGCGTTATCTTCTATAAGCCACTAAGCAGCAATGTGAAACTAGTTCCCATTTCCCTGTGTGCTACTTGCACTGTTTTCAACACCTCTCCCATTTTTTATTTTTCTTATATTGGACTAGCATGACAGTGCTCACACTTCACTTTTTTCCACTTTATCAAAAATAATAGCTCTCACTTTTTAAGCAGGAATACAGTAAGGAACAGCAAAAAAGTGCTAAATTTTGTATCTTCAATTTTCAGTTTGACTTTCTTTTGACAGTCTGTTCATACTTCCCTCTTCAAGTATGGTTTAAACTATGAATTCTAATTCTACATATGTGAGCCTTGGAAGCTATATACATGGATAACCAATATTCTTGTAACCTCCTCCTTCTCCTGGAAATGTGACTGTAATAGAGCTCTTGTAAGCCATAATAGTTGTTTGGGTTCCCTCCAATTCCATTTATTGCTGCTTTTACTTAATGCTTCCAATCATATCTCATTCTACCCTTGAATTTTACCACATGGCAAATTTACAGGAGGAGAAAAAATATCAACTACTCAACTTCATGCTCTGTCCTCCAAGAAGAGCGTTAGAAACTAGGTGGGAAATCAAGAAAGTCAAATAAGTAATGAACACACATACACAAATCTACAAGGCCACTACTGCCCAAAGATGAGGAAAAAACTTGGAATTAGCCTGTTATACAACATTCGGTTGTTTGCACAAAACTACTATTCTGCATTCTGGAAATAATTTAAAAGTAGCCTTTGTCAAGCTGTTTGCACATCTGTCTAATTTTAGAAGCTTTCTTAAGGACATTCTTGTATTTATTACAAGAATACAAATCGAGTGCAAATCTAGAGTCACTTTGGAATCTAAGTCAGTTATTGTCAAACTCAACCTACAATGTTTGTCTTAATATTATTTGTACATTCTAACTTAACTTTTTGAGCGCTCTCAATCACACACTGCCCCTCGAAAAGTGCTCTTCTCCATTTACCCTATTTCCCTATTCTTCTGAAGAAAGCTTGATAAACACTGGTTATAGTGTTATGTTGCAATTTGCAAAATAAAAATCATATGAATTGCCAATGTAAGTTTTCTGATAATGTGACAGAATTAATTTTGAAACTGCACATAGACATATTAGCATATCTTACGCTGCTCTGTATTCATTTCAGCATAAAGCGTAACATTTAAACAGTGAAATTGATTCTATACTCTATGAATCAGTGCAAGGTTTCTATTTTTACATAATATTTTATTCAAAGAATCTGATTTTGCTTAATTATATTGCTTTAATTCTTCCTACCACTTCAGCTCAGCTGTCCCTGACCTTTCTAGAACAAACCTCTCTTCACCACCAGTGCTGGCAGCATAGATCTCCATTTATAATCCCAGTAGAGCTTTTCAGCTTGTGCTCCAGTCGGTGCTTTAGCTCAAATGTTGGTGTGCCTCATTAGGAAAGCACACCTCAACAATTGGGAACTTCTGGCTTATCTCAAAGTGAGAAGAAAATCTGTTCTCCCTCATTTCCTCTCCAATACACTGAAAGAGCGACTCCTATATTATTTCCACAAAGCAGCAGGTGAAAAACTTGACTAAACTTCCTTTCTGGCAACATAATCTTGCTATAGGATAAGACTTAGTACATTACAAAATGCCGTTCCAATCAGTTACAAAAATACATACATATAAAAATCACTGTAGTTGTTTATATTTGCTTAAGATTACATGAGAATATTTTAATCAAGTCTATCAAATACATTTATGTGAAATACAACAGTAATTAGTACAAAATTTTCTTAAGTTTCAATTTGTTTGAAAGAAAGCAGCTTCTAAAGTAAATTGAAATCAACTCACTGAAGTCTGCTCCCATGATACTGTCTTTTAGTAGAAAATTAATTCAAAGTCTTGTGCCATTTATTGCCATTTCTACAATATTCATCTGCAAAGTCGCTGAATGGGAATTACCTATGAAACTCCACTTTCCCTTTAAAAAGCTTGTATAGGCTATACCTCTCTTACCTCAAAAGACTGCAAAAGGCATTTTCAGCAGGCGTTAATGGTTGCTGTCCACAGCCAGTTTGCTTTGCTCACCAGACGTGCCTGCCCTGTGATGTCCAGACCTGACATCCCTTCAAGTTCTCCCCATTTATTTAATAATTCCTTAGAAGCAAACCAGCCAGGATAAAGAGGCTGACATTTTTTTCTGGCCTCAAGGTTAACCTGTTCAGAGGGGTCACTCCTGAGCAACAGCAAACATACTTACCTTCTGCATTTTGCCCGGCCTGGCCAAAGCACAGAACCCACACAAGTTTTCTGTACCTCTACATCGATGTTCCAAGTTAAGTCTTTCAAGACAAGCCAAGTAATTTTTTTTGTTGTTCTGTACAGATATACAGGTTACTGAAGCTGGGGCACTAGGTGTGGAAGACAGAAAATAGCAGCAAGATGCTGGATTTTACCACAGTGCTTAGCTTACTCATTTTCCCTCTAAGCAACAAGATGCTGTTTTTCCTGTTGCAGTTTCAGGCTGTGGCAAGCTCTTTGAAAATGCCCTGAACAGTTGTCTGTTCCTGAAGTACTAAAAGCATACAGGAATTAAAAACATGAAATGCATAGCGTTAGAACTTAAGGACCACAAAAGACACAAACTCCTGTTAAATGTTGGCAATGTCCCATTTTAACTAAAGCTATTTTTAAACAAGATTTTCTTCAATTTGTAATGCTTCCAGAACTACTCAATTAGTCTTACATTTTCTGTTTTTCCACAGGTTTTTTTGGTAATGTTACTCATAGAAGTCATCAGTAGTTTGATTTTCAGTATAGCATCACCGCAAGTACCTGCATCACACCCTGCCCAACTTTTAAAACCAATTCAGTCTGGCCTAATCTTTTAAATTTTTCCTAAAAGAAACCAAAATCTGCCATGTCAGAAAAAGACTGCAAAACAGGGGGTGAAGTGGGAAGAAGAAACAAACAAACAAAAAAAGCAGTTTTCTGAAAAGCAAGTATTTTCCACTAAGTAATGCTAAATATGCTAGCAAGATATAATCAAGTATCTGAAGGTTTTGTTACTACATGTAGGATATGTTCTCTTACAATTTTTCTTTAGTACTAACTAGTGAATATTCTGTCACAGACCAAAAATAGCATTTGATAATCCTTAATTAACATTTTTGCCCAGAATCTGTATTACAAGTAAAATATTTTAATTACACCCTATTGACATAGTCAAAAATCAAAGAGATTTATACCTTATTTTAAATGAGAAGTTACTCTGACTTGATAGCAACTTAAACTTAACCTACATTAGTTTGGCTGTAACTAGAAAAGAGCAAAAGCTAAATAAATCTGTTTCTTATCCCTCTAGTTTTAAATAATTTGAAAAATATTAGGGAAAAAAGGGCAACTCTCATGATAGTAGTTCACAGCCTTAGCCTTCTGACATGGTCTCATTTACTTCTAACTGTAATTTTCAGTATTTGGGTTTTGAAGTTCTGCTGTCATTATGTGGAAAACTTTGCTACATTTCCCAACTGCAAAGTACTCAACTTCGAATCACCAAAGAGAAAGGACCTCGCCTCAGTCAGAAAGAGTAAAAAAATCTCAGTACAGCTTCCTCTGCCATTGATGATAATACATTACCCACAAAGAGTCTAGTGGAATGAAAGAAGAGAAAAAAATAAATAATGGTGGGAACGATTGCTTTATGCCTTAATATTGGTTATACCTCCCCCTTATTTCCACTGTGCAGGTGGAAAGCATGAAACTCCAGAATTTAGCAAAAGGTAAGTTCTCATGGGTAAGTTCCTGGAAACAATTAATGGGTGAAGAAAACAAATCACATTTTTTGGGAAAAAAATAAATATAAAAAGCTTAGCAATACTCCCTCCCAAATGTTCTCTTCCCCTCCTCCCATCAGTAAAAGTGCACGCTCTGTTAGTAGACTTCAGATATCTCTGCACCATAATTTCTACCTAGCTTAATCTTTGACTCTGCATTCTCTCCCTTTTAGAAATTTTGTTAAAATGATACTTAAGAACAAATGTATAGGAAAAAAAAGAGTGTATTTACTACAGTTGTTTTGTTGGAGGTACTTCTCATTCCATCTTGAAACAGAAAATACAGAATAAAGTGTTGGAGAGAATAATTAATTGGCATGGAGACTTTAAAACAGATATATCCTCTTTTTGTGGGTGTAACTGTAAAAAAAGGACTGCACGAAAAGCCTTGAGGAAGTGAAGCAAGCACAGCGACCTATCTAGAATTTTTATTTTTTTTAGAGGGGAACTGGAAGCTCCTTTGACAAAAAACAGGCCTAAAATAAAGTCTATTGAAAATTTTTAGTCCTTGGGAGGCTCCCACTGCTCACTAATTTTCTAGGCCATGATCCTTCAGAGTAGATTTGGGACCTGCTAGCAATAGTAGTGAAGTAATTACAGGTAATCACAGATACAGTTACTCAATTGAATTAATACCTCCATCAAGTACTTTCACTCAATTTACATTTCAAGTAATTGTTTGCCACATAGCAAAATTCTCCATTATTATTAAAAAACTGGAAAAAATTTAGTGTGTTCTCCTCAGCCTGTCTTTTAAACAGCAAACAGATGCCAGCAAGCATTATAAAGTCAAACATGAATATAAATTATATTATATTGACAAATTCTATGATTATTTTTTACAGTATGGGTTATAAATTGTAGCTTTTAAAAACATAACTTGAATTGGCCATAAACCTGCCATTCTTTGAATCCTCTACAGTTGTTAAACAAGTGTAAACATAAAGTACACTTCATGTGTTTTTTCTTGCACTCAATTTTTATGCACAGTTACTTTTTATATACATACTTCTCCAGTAAAACCACATCTATATATGAGAGCTGTAGGCAACTTAACAGTAGAATCATTAAGATTTAAGTTAATATTGATGCACTTTTATCTAAAGCATAAACAAGTTGCTGAATCTCTGCCACGCTTAAGCAGCACAATAATATTGGGGTTTAAGGTTTATTTTACTACACCAATATTTACGTGCTGCTAGGGCGGAACAAGTATGACAACTCTTCTATTCATCCACGTCAGGAACACAAATTTGTTAATAGAAAAATTTATATCAGTATCTTCAACTGTTTCTCTTCCTTAAATTTCTAAAGCAGCAAATAATGATTCGCATCTTTATTAGAGCATGCAAACCATGATGTGCTGCTAGAGTACTTTAAGGCCTCAAATATAAGACTTAAAACCTAGATGGGGTTTGGTGTTGTTTTTGTTTTTTTTTTTTTTTTAATAACCATAACTGGAAATATCACTTTACTTAAAATTGTTTTTGTTCATACACCAACCTGTAAAATTAAGAACCTGTTATGGTCCAGATCAATTCCATGGCTTCGAAGAAGAATACCAACATCTTTGAATGTCTTTTTCTTTCCATTGATGTGGTAGACAGAAGAATTATCTCTATAAGCAGTTCTAGATACACAAAAATTGCTGTTAGGAATGACTTCGTAATCATCTCCTTCCTGTTTTGAGGAAAAACAAAGCCAGAAAAATAATCACTGTATCACAGGTTTACCTCATATTTCATAATTAAGCACAGAAGTTTTATCATGTTCAGGTTTCAAGTCAACTGCACTCTGGGTCTAGTAGAAGTGGGAACTGTCTTAAAGCTGCATATCTCAAAAAAGAGAGAGAAAAAAACCAAAAAAGAACTTGAGAACTGGTCAAAAAATAACCCAAATTATTTAAACTGAATGGCCTTCATATTATGCCTCTCTCACCTCTAGTACAAGCTATTGCTTTGAAAATACTTAATTTGAAGCAGTGGTAAAGAGAATAAATCACAAAGGAAAAAGTCTACTTCAAATTTAAAGTGTCTGTGCTATTACACCCTTTAAGTTTTAGATTAGGAAGTCTTGAATGACTTAACTACTGTTTGCATTTAAACTCCTTTTCTATAGTGCTAAGAAAAAGAGTTAGTTTTAGCTGAGCAGATCTAAAGAGAAACTGTAGAAGATAAAGCAAAACATTAAAGATGTGACAAATATGACATCATCAGCTTCAAAGATATCTTAGTCTTCCCTACAAAGCAGCAACTAAAATCAAGCTGGTACTATACTTTTAAAAGTTAAAATTGATGCATGTTTCTTGTAAAGACTTCAACTGGCCTACCACTTTCCCAGATTAACCCCCAAAAGCATAATCAAATTGGTATCTAACATATGCAGAAGTTTTTTAGATCATAAAGTTAGCTTCTAGGTGTTAACACAAAGTGAAAAAAAAACAAACCAAAAAAATTAATAATATCTGAATCTGGTTATTATAAATACAAGCAAAAGATATGTGTGTATATCTATCATGTCAAAGAAAAAAAATCTGCCTTTTAAAACAGTTCTTTCAAAGAGTGTATATGTATTGCCACTTTATTAACACAATTTTTTGAAATTTCAATGTAAATTTCCCACTATTTTGACTGACCCCAAACTCAACAGTTGATACTAGAATGTGTGCACAAAAATTAAATTTAAAATATTGTACTACAATTGCAATAAATCAAAAGTGCCCAGAAGATTTTATCAATATATGAAGTGGCAAGCATTTTTTTTTATTTTTATATAGTTTGCCAACACTTTCTATTTCATTCAAACAAAGTATCAGGTTCAGAAGTATTTAGTGGTAGGATCTGAGGTCCAGAATTTTTGATGAAAAATCTGTTTTAAAATTACAGGCATATTTACAGTCCATAAAGTGTAAATAAGAAAATTTCAGATTCATTATATATTTTTCTAAATTTAGGTAACACAAAATATATTCTAATTGGTTTGAAAAGTTTTGCTTAAATAGGTTTTACTTCTTATGCTCATATTATAAATTTAAGAATATATAACATATCCAAACAGAGACTTATAAGTTTTTAGGGGTCCTATTAATTTCAGAAAGAAGTTTTATTACTTGAGGTAAAAGAGATGACAACTCTAAAATGACTTCTTCTTAAAATTATTACTACATATTTCCAAATAGTTTTAAAACGCACATGTACCAGATATTAGTCTTGCAGAAAATAAAAAAAGAATCCCTAGTAATATTTTAAGAACTGCAGTATTCAACAGAGGAATTTTTAAAGCTAATTAACTTCGAACTGATGTTTTACATCCCAAAGGTAAACTAATCACACTATGAAGTTTTCCCCAGCTCAAACTAAAATAACCAAATATTAAAAGTTTTCAAAGCCTTAAAGGAAAAAAAAAGTATCCGCTGTTCTGAATAGAAGCATACATACCTTGTCAATGATCTTTTGGAAGTGGACTTCCACAGAACAACTCTGGATGTCCGTATGTTCGTCAGAATTATGGATCAGCACAGAGAGTTTTTTGGATCTGATTTTTTGTGCTCGATACCCAAACACAAAAAGCATCGAATCAATGACATTGGATTTCCCACTGCCATTTGGCCCAATAATACACGAAAAACGCTGCATAATAGAAGGGAAAAAAAGTGATATTCAAAGGGAAATAGATCCTGGCCAGTGTACATCACCCATTTGATTTGTGAACAGTTTAAAGCACAATTATTTCTAGCGCATGAAACTGCAGACTATTTGATAGCTCAGTTTTTACTGCCAAAGGTAGAGCAGTACAACTTATTTAAGAAAAAACCACACCTCAATTCAGCTCAGCTTTCTACATTTTAACTCGTTAACTCAAAGTGATACTGCATTTAGCAAGCACGTTCACAAGGAGTTTCATGATTAGCCACGTAAGTCTCTTGTGGGCACTAAAAAATATTCTCATTCTTCTAATACACCCCTAAAAGTTCTCCAGTAAACGAAATAAAGAGAAGAGAGTGGGTTTTTAAGGTTTACTGATGAATTAAAATTGTACAGTATCAGAAAGTTGCACTTAAACTGTTTTTCTCCACTGTCCGATAATGAAAATTTAGAATATCATTATATAAGCAATTCTAGAACTTAAATATTTTTCAGTTATTTTGAGGTATGCTTACATGAAGATACAGGAAGGAACACTAACACACAGCAAAGTCTTACCTTCATTTAAAAAATACTTAAGGTAAAAGAAAGATACCTTATGAAAAGGTCCCAAAGTTTGCTCCCCTGCATAGGATTTGAAGTTCTGGTTTACAATATGAGTTATCATGAGACGAGGAGCACCAGCTTCATTGGTCATTGCTGGAGGTGGGGGAGGAGAGATGCTACCCAAAATCTCTTCTAAACTTCGATTATCAAGCACCTCATTTGAGACTGCTAAAAACCATCCAAAATAAACAGAAAGAAAAAAAAAAAGACTATAAGCTCTCAATCACTAGACACCTTTTAAAATGTTCAACTGGAAAAGCAAACATCAGTTCTACATGAACCAAACCTATACTTTTGCCTGCAATTATTAAAATGAGCTAAGTGGAATTAAAATTCTTCTTTCCATGAACTGAATTCTTTAAAAAGAGATACTTAAGATGTCCCATCGATTCACTAGTGGGCTTGTTCTTTCATTATGTAATTCTTATTCTAACACACTTTAATAGACACTCTGCAATTACAATAGCTACAACCGTCACAATAAGCCTACAAATCTGAAACAGGCAAAGCCTTTCTAATTAATAAGTGCAAAGCCACATTTCAAGCGTGCTCACAAGTCACTCTGCAAGATTTGGGGATCGCTGCACAATGCTCTGAAAGCTGTAATGACAGCACAACTACTCTGCAAAGACAGGAAGTTTGTTACGAAAACAAACTGGCCCCCTGGATATCAGCTAGTTGTAAGCAAAGCAGCTTTTCAACAGTTACTAGCAACTTTTTCTTCCAATACACAGTAGTTCTTGCCACCAATTTCAAGATATTAATCCATTTGTCAAATACCTTGCTTTAATAATGGTGTATCTGGCTACCTAAAAAAGACACACACTGCTGGTTTTCCAGACATTTTCAGCAAAATCTCATCTCAAGAAACTCAAGAAAATACACTGTTTCACGAAAAAAAGCCAAATAATTTTAAGAGTTAAGTAAATAAACTTGACATTTATTCCATTCCAAGAAATCCCATACCATTGGCTGCATATAAATTTGAAAAATCCTGCTGTTATACCACAATCTTAAGCACAACGTTACAGATCAGGAACATGAAATAACCTTTATTAGGAGAAAGTCTACAAATTGCTTTTGCACTTGTACAAAATCACTGGTCCAAACACTTTAACTCTTTGTACACCCTCTTTAACATTTTAAAAGCAGTTTAAACCTTGCCAGGAGTCACGGCTTTCAATATTCCTTTCTAGAAAAGAGCAAATCCTATCTGGAACAGTTGGTAAATTCAACTGAATGTTGTTGCTAAACAGGCACTATCATCAAGTTTACACACCATCGGAACCACAATATTCAAACCTACCTTGTGGAGGTACTTTGCTAAGCTGGTTGTCACCTTCGTTTTCCACTTCCATGTCACTGGTGGACTCCTCTAAGGGTGCTCTGCCTTTCCGATGGGCTGCTGTGGAGGTTTTGGTGCTCTTACTTGGCATGATCTCTGTTGGCTGTTCCCCTTCCATTCCAAGCAAACTACTGAAGGGATCTATCTCCTTTGCTAACACAAACAAGAAAACCCCGTGATCTCAGCATTTAGCTACAGTCCCCTAAGGAATATACCTACGTGTTTGCCCAGATGTTTGACTAATTTAAAAACTAAAGACTAGAGGTATTCCGAAGATAAAAACACAAATTTGAAACAAAACCTCGAGCTTAGCCTCATAATGATGTATTTTAATATACATCACCCCCCAAAACAACAGACCAACCCTAATCTGTAGAAACTGCAGGAATCTACCTACTGAAAACTCCTACAGCCATGTTCAATGCAGTCACTATGCTCAGAGAAAGCAACCGTGATGCTGGGGGCAAAAGAGTTAAAGACACATTCGCAATAACAAACTGAGTAGCCGTATGTCTATACTCTTCTGGAAACACTCTTCACATACACATTTCAGACCTGACACGCATTTTACTTTCAACAGTCCATGCTGACTATATATTTTATATAGTTAGACAGAGAAACAGAAAAAACCTGCAAAATTATAGCAAAGACTTGACTCAAAACAGTTTAAATCAACACACTCATTCCACAAAATGTAACAGAACCACCACTGCCAGCATTCAACATTTCACAGAGAAAGCAAACCAAAATACCTTAATCTAGTTGTGATGTTAAAGTTAACTGATCAAGAACAAAACATTACAAAAGTCCATCAGCTGGCACTTAAGCACAGCTCCCAAAAAGTATAAATAGAAAGCAACCGATCAGAGGAAAGACGACTGTAGGAGCGAAACTCTCTCCAAAGAGTTTAAATTGCAGCAAGTGGCGAAGTTAGTTCACAGAAAAACAGACATGAGAAAGTTTACTTCTCACAAGATAAAAAACTGACGTGGTTAGAAAGTCATCTTACAATTGGTGCCAATCATTTGACGTTTTCAGACCTACCCCCAACCCACACTCTCATGAGAGTCCTTCATTTGGGACAATGGGGGAGGGGGGGGAAACGAGAGAAAGAACTCATTTTAAGGCAATTTGAGTCTATGCCCCTGTTAAGGAGTGTTCCGCAATGGCTGTCTCAGACAATTACAGCCTCTCAAAGTACCAGATTTATTTATTTTTTTCCAAAACTGCTCCACTCCAACAGAATTGTGCAATATAGACCTATTTACTACCTTACCAACCCTCCCCCCTCCGATACTTCAACAGAACGAACAAGCATAACGACTTGACCTCCGCTTTTAAATCGCGATAAATCAGCTGCCACATCCCAAGAAATTTAACAAATTCGTGCCCAGCCCCTCCCCCGAGTCAGCCCAAAGGTGTTTGTTAAAAGCATCTCTCGGCGATCTCCTGCCAAGTGCCGTTTTTGTTACCGGTATGGCGAAAAAAAGACAGTCGGAGACGGACAGGAAGACTTCCTTATTAACAGCCGATTAAATTTGATAGCGGTAGCCCATGTCAGTGAAAAAATTCTGGTGGTTTTTTTTTTTTTTTTTCCTCCCCTCCGACATCCATCCGTTAATCAAAAGAGTCCAATTGCACCCTTGTCACGGTCTTTCCAAGTCGTTACGGACTTTCTTATAATTTGTGTCTCATGCTTCAAGCATAAAAGGAGCAGGCAGAGCTAGTCACAGAAGGGTCCCTGCTTTGTAAGCAGATTAAAATCGGACCTCTGTGCTATCGAAATGTATTCCTGTCCTACCCCGTCCTAGGTGGGGTCCCCAGAGGTCCCTAAGGGCACAGCGGGAAACCGTGGGCTTTCCCCCTTGGGCTGCAGAGGACCCTCCTCTCATCTTCCCTTCTCACAGGCATCTGCCGACACTGGCCGGGACGGACACGCCGTGCCCCGTCGGCGCGGGAACCCAGCGGCCGTCGGGCAGCCCGGACCCCTCGGGAACGGCCCTCGGCCGGGCAGCCCCCGCCCGGGCCCGCAGAGAGGGGCTGCCGCCACCTTTCGCTCCCTCAGGGAGAGGAGGAAAGGGGAAGGAGAAGGCGCGGGGCAGAGCCCACCGCACCCCTTACCCACCCTCTCGGCAGCCCCTGCCCAGGGAAGCGCCCTCAGGACGCCTCCGTCGCCCCGCTCACTACGGGTAAAGCCCCCCCGACTCCACCTGCCCTCGGGCGAACTGCCGGCGCCTCTGCCCGAAAACCTGTCCGCCGAGCTACCCCGCACCGCCCACCGAGCTGGTACCTTCGAGGACTGGCGGCGTCCGGCCTCAGCGAGGCTGCGGGTTGCGGCAGCGCGGGCAGCTCCAGCTCCCGCCGCGGCTCGGCGGCTTCCACACTCGAAAATGGCGCCCAAACGGCGAACTCGAACCGAAATTCGTTAGAAAAGCGCGGGGCATGCTGGGAAGGGAGGGGGCCGGCCTCCCGCCGGTTTGAAAGGAGGAAAAAAAGCCCCGCTCCCGCGCCATCTTGTTTTCCGTTACTGCGCGGACGGGCTGGGCGGGATAAAAGTAAAATAAATTCCCTCGCCTCCAGGAGGGGCTGCTATTTTTTTTTTTTTGGGGGGTGGGGAGGAGGGGGGAGACTCGCAGTTGAGGATGACAGCGGCCCCACGGCCGTGTCTGGTCGCCCTGCGTGGAAAGGATTTATTTTAATTTTAGAAGTAGGTCAGTGGGCG